>AWOL01S0056462.1:62063-78969 GCA_000715115.1 Nicotiana otophora | reverse complement strand
GAAGTCTGTACACCCCCAGTGAGCGCAGGTACCTATTGAGTGTGAGTACTGAGGGCTGAGAGTCGAGTGATTGAGTTGTTGTTACGAGTTGAGTGACTGTTGCCCTGGGAGGCTGTACTTGTTTTTTATTTGTTAATGCACTTAGTTGCTATCTGTCATTGTTGTGAAATTTCTGAAGGATTCTATATCCGGATTACCTGCACTTTAACTGTATAAAACTGATTTGACTTAAACTGCCGAATTTGAAAGCATCTCTATTCTTTGCTAGAATTATTGAAAATAAACTGTATTTTTATAGCTCGTCACTACCTTCCCTGTTCCTTATTTATTTTTGTTACTTACTGAGTTGGTTGTACTCACACTATACCCTGCACTTCGTGTGCAGACCCAAGTGTTCTCGGTAGTAGCAAGTGTTCATATTTGAGAAGCTGATTCCGGAGACTATCAAGGTAGTTGCATGGAGTTCGCAGGCCTTGGCTCTCCTTTATTATCTTATTCGCATTTCAGTTCTTACTCCTTAGATGTTGTATTAGACTTCTCCTGTAATAGATGCTCATGTACTCAGTGACACCCTGATGTCGGGCTAATTTTCCGCACTTATGCTTGGGTTTTACCCCATTTTTATGAAAGACTCCGGTTATTTTAAATATATTAATTTATTTATGTTAAATGTTAAAAATGTTTTGGAGATATCGGCTTGCTTAGTATCACGATAGGCGCCATCACGACGGATTAGGTTTTGGGTCGTGACAACTTAAACGTTATAATAAGAAAATTCACAATGTAATAAAATTTCCATTAACGGTTAAGTAACCCGCTAAAAATTCAAGTAAGTGAAATTCGGTCTTTTACAATTCCTCTAACAAGTTCTAATATAATTTGGGCACTTAAATTAACAAATAGGGTGCAAACATTACAAGTAATCCATGATTTGGGTCATAAGTTACCTGGGCATAAGCATGAATAGTAGCTACGCATGGACTCTCATCACCTCGTGCGTACGTAGCCCCCATAATTATAAGCAAATATTAATTTAAATCACCTATGGGGTAAATTCTCTCTTATAAGGTTGGACAAGATACTTACCTTGTCCCAAGGCTCACTTTCCAGTCACAATTTCGCTCTAAAGCCCCATCTCGGTGCCGAAAAATCTAAAACTAGTCAAATGTTATATAAATTAATCAATACATGTTCAAAAGTTCGTATTCTAACTACGGAAAAGGTCCAAATATGCCCTTATACTATACAAAATTGAGTACATTTGCTCTTCGTTAATACTTTAGCTCAAATATGCCCTTACCATCACGTAGTTGGTCCATATATGCCCTTAGAGTTACACTGTTGACCCATATATGCCCTTTTGAAAACGAAATCCACCCAAGCTAATTAACTCTTTCATTAATTGTATTAAAGTGTATTACAAACACTATTTCCTTTTTATTAGTACTTTTTTCCTTTATCTTTATCTTTTCTTTCTTCTTTTTTATTTTCTTCTCTTTTGTTTTCCTTTTTCTTTCTCCCTTATCCGATTTCCTCAATTACTGATGTCTTTTCCATTTTCATCACCAATTTCACTTGACAAAACTCATAAATTTCAATTACTAAGAAAATTCTCCCATAAAAATATTTTTATAGATCATATATTTTTCAATTTTGTAATTTTTACTGAATATATATTTAGTTATAAAAAATTTAACAAATTGAGATTGAAATAATATTTATGTGATAAAAATCTGAAAATCCAATAAAACCGAACAATCCAAACTGATATAATTGGTTTGGTTTGATTTTGATAAAAATTGAACCAACCCGTTCCATGTACACCCCTAATTTACATAGTTAATAAAAAAATAGAAAATGTCCAGATGAAAAAAGACTAACAACTCAAATTTATAACACTACAACTTGAACTCTAGGCTTTTAATCATTAAATTATCTTTCTGGAAACAATTTAAATATTTTGGTCTTTTGAGTATTGTTAAAGGTTGAGATCTTTTTATATTATTTTAAAGTTTAAACCATAATTTTTGGAATAATTTAATTTCATTTATTTAGAGGGCCAGTGAGATTAGAACTTGATTACCTTATTGGAGACTTTTCTTAGTAATTGGAATTCATGAGTTTTGTCAAGTGAAATTGGTGACGAAAATGGAGAAGACATCAGTAATGGAGGAAACGGATAAGGGAGAAAGAAAAAGGAAAAAAAAGAGAAGAAAAGAAAAAAGAAGAAAGAAAGGAGAAAGGTAAAGAAAAAAAAAAGTACTAATACAAAGGAAATAGTATTTATATTACACTTTAATACAATTAACGAAAGTGCTAATTAGTTTGGATGTATTCCGTTTCGAAAAGGGCATATATGGGCCAACTGTGTAACTCTAAGGGCATATATGGACCAACTATGTGACGGTAAGGGCATATTTGAGCTAAAGTATTAACGAAGGGAAAATGTGCTCAATTTCCTATTGTACAAGGGCATATTTGGACATTTGCCCTTCTAACTATTAGAGTGATTACCCAACCCCAATTGAAGGATTCCTAAAATTCATTCCCGAGCCTACGTGCCCGGATTCCAGAAATTTTCGAAGGAAGTTGTTACCCATAACCTCACGAACACAAATACGTAATTTTCACGCAATTCCATAACCATTCGTGGCTAAATCCCATTTTTATCAGAACCTAGATTTGTTTAACTATACCCATAATGTTTCACATTTTTTCATGTTAACATCTACCCATAACCTATGTTTTAAATTTACATTGGGTAGGAATTACTTACCTTCAATAGCTAGGTTGAAATCCCCCTCCTTAAAGCTCCAAAATTGCCCAAGTGTGTAGTAAATGAGCTCAAAAATAGCCTAAGTCCCGTTTTAAAATGTTCAGCCTAACTTTCCCCTTCTACGCAAACGCGGAAAGTGCCTTGCGTTCGTGAACGAAAATTGTCCAGGCCCAGAAATATTGGCCATCGCGAACGCGGTGGCTTACCTGCCTTGCCCTACGCGAACGCGAGGGAAGCTTCGCGAATGCGGTGGCTTACCTGCCTTGCCCTATGCGAACGCGAGGGAAGCTTCACGAATGCGAAGAACAACGGTGCCACCCCCACCCAGCTCGCCTTACCCTTCGCGAACGCGACCCCCATCAAGAAAATGCGAAGCACAAAATTCCCCCACCCCAATTCCTTCATCGCGAATACGAGAGTCCTTCCGCGTTCACGAAGAAGGAAACTAGAACTGGAAAATCTGGTTTTTCCAATTTAGCTCTGGGGGGTCTGAAACACACCCGAGCAACTCGGGACCCCATCCAAATGCACTAACAAGTCCATAAACATAATACGTACCCGCGCAAACTCTCGAAACCCATAAAACAACAATGAAACTAAGAATCATATCCAAAACCAAATAATGAACTTCAAGTTTCCAATTCGCTCTGAATGCGCCGAATCGTACTTAGACTACTCGGAATGACACCAAATTTTGCGTGCAAGCCATAAATTACCATTCGGCACTATTCCCAGGCTCGGAATCCCAAACGCACCTCGGTGACACCAAAACGTACTCCAAACCAAATTTAAAGAACCTTTAAACCTTCAATAAGACAATTTTTAATATTAAGCGCCACAACGCTCTCGGGTTATCCAAAACCTGATATGAACAAATGCCCAAGTCCAAAATCATCATACGAACCTATTGGAACCTCCAAATCCCGATTCTGAGGTTGTTTACTCGAAATGTTGACCAAAGTCAAACTTAGCTTTTCAAAGCCAAACCAAGGAGCCAAGTATTCCGATTTCAACCTGAACCCTTCCAAATCCCGAACTAACCATCCCTGCAAGTCATAAAACAGTAAAAGAAAATATGGAGAGTCTTATTAAAGGGAACTAGGGCCTAGAAAGAAAAACGATTGGTCGGGTCGTTACATTCTCCACCTCTTAAACAAACCTTCGTCCTCGAACAGGTCTAGAATCATACCTGGAGTGCTGAATAAGTGTGGATATCTGCTCCGTATGTCCTCTTCAGTCTCCCAAGTCGCCTCCTCGACTGGTTGACCCTTCCACTGAACTTTTAATGCAGAAATGTTCTTGGATCTCAACTGGCGAACCTGTTTGTCAACAATGGCAACTGGCTCCTCCTCATAACCCAGGCTCTCATCTAACTGAACCGTGTTGTAGTCCAACACAAGAAACCTGGCATGATACCTCCGGAGCATAGACACATGGAAAACCGGATGAACTCCTGATAGACTGGGAGGAAAAGGAAGCTCATAAGCAACCTCCCCAACTCGTCTAAACACCACAAACGCACCTATAAACCTTGGGCTCAACTTGCCCTTCTTCCCGAACCTCATGACCCCCTTCATCGGCGAGACCTTCAAGAGAACTTACTCGCCCACGATAAAAGATAAATCATGCGCCTTCTTATCCGTGTAACGCTTCTGTCTAGACTGTGCTGTGCGAAGTCGCTCCTGAATCAACTTTACCTTTTCCAAGGCATCCTTCACCAAATCAGTACCATACAACTTAGCCTTGCCGGGCTCAAACCATCCGATGGGAGAATGACATCGTCGACCATATAAAGCCCTATATGGAGCCATCTCGATGTTGGACTAATAACTGTTGTTGTAAGAAAACTCGACCAAAGGCCAGAATCTATCCCATTGCCCTCCGAAGTCAATCACACATGCTCTGAGCATATCCTCCAAGATCTAAATTGTTTGCTCCGACTGCCAGTTGGTCTGCGGTTGAAAGTCTATGCTAAGCTCCAAACGAGTCCATAACTCACTTTGTACTGCTCTCCAGAAATGTGAAATAAACTGAGGACCTCTATCTGATATAAAGGAAACAAGTACACCATGTAACTGAACAATCTCCTGAATATAAATCCGGGCCAACCTCTCTGAAGAGTACGTGGTCACAACCGGAATGAAGTGTGCCGACTTGGTCAACTGTCGACAATGACCCAATTTGCATCAAACTTCCGCAAGGTCCGCGGCAACCCAACTACGAAGTCCATAGTAATGCGCTCCTATTTCCACTCAGGTATAGTCATCTCCGGAAGTAAGCCACCTGGCCTCTGATGCTCATACTTGATCTACTGGCAATTTAGGCACCTCGCCACATACTCAACTATGTCCTTCTTCATGCGCTGCCACCAATAATGCTACCTCAAGTCGCGATACATCTTTGTAGCACCTGGATGAATAGAATACCGAGAGCTATGTGCCTTCTCTAGAATATTCTCCCTCAATCCATCAACATTAGGAATACATAGACGACCCTGGAGTCGCAGAACACTATCCTCACCGAGAGTAACCTCCTTGGTACCACCCTGTAGTATTGTCTCTCTGAGAACCAACAAGTGAAGATCATCAAACTGGTGAGCCTTGATCTTCTCGAATAGTGAAGACTGAGCAACGACGCGTGCAAGAACTCGGCTGGGATCTGAGATATCCAACCTCACGTGTTAGCCAAGGACTGAATGTCCAAAGCTAGTGGCCTCTTCTCTGCTGAAATGAATGTCAAACTACCATACTCTCCACCTTTCTGCTCAAGGTATCCGCAACTACATTAGGCTTGCCCGTATGATAAAGGATGGTAATATCATGATCTTTTAGTAACTCAAGCCATCGGCGCTGCCTCAAATTGAGATCCCTCTGCTTGAACAAATGCCGCAAGTTGCGATGATCGGTGTAAACCTCACATGACACCCCATAAAGATAATGCCTCCTGATCTTAAGTGCATGGACAATTGCAGCCAACTCCAAATTGTGTACCAGGTAATTCTTCTCGTGGGGCTTAAGCTAACGTGAAGCATATAAATAACACGCCCCTCCTGCATCAGTACACAACCCACAACAACAGGTAAAGCGTCGCAATACACAATATACATCCCTGAACTAGAAGGCAACACTAACACTGGTGCTGAAGTCAATGTGGTGTTGAGCTTCTGAAAGCTCACCTCACAATCGTCGGACCATCAGAATGGAGCACCCTTCTGGGTCAATCTAGTCAAAGGTGTTGCAATAGATAAGAAGCCCTCCACAAATTGGCAATTATAACCTGTTAACCCCAAGACGCTCCTGATCTCTGTCACTGTGGTAGGATGAGGTCAACTCTGAACTGNTCAAAGCTCACCTCACAATCATCGGACCATCAGAACGGAGCACCCTTCTGGGTCAATGTAGTCAAAGGTGTTGCAATAGATAAGAAACCCTCCACAAATTGGCGATTATAACCTGTTAATCCCAAGACGCTCCTGATCTATGTCACTATGGTAGGATGAGGCCAACTCTGAACTGTCCTAATCTTCTTGGGATCAACCTTAATACCCTCGCCTGATACAACATGCCCCAAGAATGCTACAGAATCTAGCCAAAACTCACACTTCGAGAACATAGCATATAGCTTCTGTTCCCACAAGGTCTGAAGTACCACTCTTAAATGCTACTCGTGCTCCTCCATGCTGCGCAAGTAGATCAAAATGTCATCAATGAAGACAATGACAAATGAATCACTATATGCCCTGAACACCATGTTCATCAAATCTGTAAAAACTGCCGGGGCATTAGTCAAACCGAAAGATATCACTAGGAACTCATAATGGCCATATCTAGTCCGGAAAGCAGTCTTCAATTTGAATCCCAAATCTTCAACTGATGGTACCCCGATCTCAAGTCGATTTTAGAGAACACCCTGGCACCCTACAACTGATCAAACAAGTCATCAATACACGACAACTGGTACTTGTTCTTGATGGCAACTTTGTTCAACTGACAGTAATCAATGCACATCTGCATAGTCCCATCTTTCTTCTTCTCAAATAACACCGGTGCACCCCAAGGTGATATGCTCGGTCTGACGAACCCCTTTGCTAACAACTCCTCAAGTTGTTCCTTCAACTCCTTTAACTCTTTCGGGGCCATACGGTACGGTGGGATAGAGATAGGCTGGGTAACTGGAGCCAAATCAATACAGAAATCGATATCACGATTTATGGTAGGCTATAATCTCGTATTTTAGTCTCTTATTACACTTCAATTTACTGCACTTTAATTGAGTTTGAGCTTTAATCGGTAGTGCTTGGCACTAATTGTGTATTTTATGCCTTGTAGGAGAATTTCGAGCTATGTAAAAGTTATGGAGATAATTTGAGCTATTTGGAGCTTTGAAATCTGAGTAAAAGCCCAAGGGATTAAGCTGGGATTATATTCGGGGGTCGAAAACCATATCTAGATATCAAAAAGTCAAGAACAATTTGGACTCTAAGAAAATAACACACCCACAGCACGTGGCGCGCCGCGCCTGCACATTTTCTGGCTGCCTGGAAGATTTTAGTTCTCTGAACGTTCCCACAACCGTCCTGCATGGCACGTCGCCCGATGCAGCGTGCGTGTGCAAGTTTTACAGAGTTATTATCCCAATTCGCGCAGGAAAAGATGTTTTCATCTGGGCCGACCCTACTTAGTATAAATACATGTAAAAATGTTATTTTAGGGACTTCTGACACATCTTAGGCCTGAGTAAGCCAAGGAAGAGGTGGAGAACCAAAAGCTCAAGGATTTCATCATTCAATCCTCACTCAAGACAAGGGTTTGGATTGTTTTATGTTTTCCTTTAACTTAAACATTGTTATGATGAATTACTCCACATCCATGGAGTAGTTCTCTTTAGGGTTTGATGGATTTGGTGTCTTGATACTTGTTTGTGGATAATTAATTCTAGTCTTTATGTATTGAATTGTTTTAGATGTTTTAACTATTGCATCTATATTCACTTGTTCGTGTAATCGAGAGGGGCATAACTTGTGATATTGTTGCGTTATATTTTATTGATTGAAGTCATTAATTCTTCTTAGTAATAGGAAGAGGCTAGTTGAATTATTGGTTAAACTTAGTTAGGAGGATAATCTAGAGAGGTTCTCCTAAAGACCAATCCACTACAAATTCTTGCATATCTTCACGTGCTTAAAATTGGTTCATCTTGTGAGGTTGAGACTTAATCGAGAGAGAAGTTTATACTAATCAATCAAACTAATAACCAAGTGAATTTGAGAGACTCACTTGAATATTAGAAGTGAATTATCTAGACTTAAATCCCAAATATTTGTCTTGCACCTATCCAATCAACCCTATCTTCTCCCAATTGATAACTTCCTTTTCTCAATACTTGCGTTGATTATCATTAGTCGATAGTTTAGACTCTTAGTTAATTTTAGTTTAAATCACATAAATCTCCATTGTTGATCATCCTAGATAGCAATACAGATAGAAACTATGATAATATTGTTTAACTCCAATCCCTGTAGATACAGTATTATAATTTACTATACTGGACTAGCGAGCATATTTTAGTGTGTGGTTAGCGCTCGTCAATGATCTGGTGGCACGCCTAGAAGATCATAAGGAAACATATTGGAGAACTCCTAGACTACGGGCACTGAATCAATCGTCGGAGTCTCTGTGGTAGTATATCGAACATAAGCTAGATAAGTTAAACAACCGTTCTCAACCATGTGTCGAGCCTTCAGAAAAGAAATAACTCGGCTAGATGCACTGATAGACAAACCATTCCACTCCAACCTAGGAAACTCCGACATCGCCAAGGTAACAGTCTTGGCATGGAAAATCAAGGATGGCATGATATGGAGATAACCAGTCCATGCCCAGGATGACCACAAAGTTGGTCATATAAAGCAACAAAAGATCCGCTCTAATCTCATAACCACAACAAGTAACAATGAAAGAACGATAGATTCGATCCACAACAACGGAATCGCCCACCGGAGTGGATACATAAATAGGAGTACCCAGGGACTCACGAGAAACACCAAGGAAATGAGCAAACAGATATGAAACATATGAATACATAGACCCTGGATCAAATAGTACTGAAGCATCCCTACCGAAGATAGAAATAATACCTGTAATCACGGCATCTGAGGCCACTGCATCTGGTCTAGCCTGAAAAGCATAGAACCTAGCTGGAGCGCCCCATGCCTAACCTCCACCTCGCTGGCCTCTATATCTAGGACGACCCCTACCCACCTGTCCTCCGCCTCTTGGCAGTCGGACGGCTAGAGGGGCAACTGGTGCTGCAATCATAGGCTGCTAAACCTACTGAACTGCCTTGCCCCGAAGCCTGGGGCAGAACTTCCACACATGACTGAAATCCCTACACTCGAAACAACCTCTCGGTACGGTGAGCTACTGACCTGAAGTCTGACCCTGATGCCTTGAATACCCACTAGAGGAACCCTGAATAGCTGGTAGGCGATAGGAACTATTTGACATGGTGCTGAAATAAGGTCACACTGGAGCACCCCGATGAGGTGGCGGTGCTGGATATATGGACCTGCTAGATTGACCTCTCACAAAGTGGCCTCTGCCCCCATCCGGGGCACCTCTAAAGCCTCCCAAATACCAAAACCACTTATCCCTCGTAGCCTGCTCCCAGCTACGCTGACGTACACCCTCGCTCCTCTGAGCTATATCTATAACTAGCTCATAAGAAGTCCCTATCTCAACCTCTCGAGCCATGGTGGACTGAATGCCAATGTGCAAACCTGCAATAAACCTCTGCACTCTCTCTGCATCAGTGTGAATGATCATAAGTGCATGGCAAAACAACTCAGAGAACCTCACCTCGTAGTCGGTCACTTATATCTGACCCTACTAGAGCTGCTTGAACTGAAACCGTAACTCTTCCCTCTGAGAGGGTGGAATATACATGTCCAGGAAAATACGGGTGAACGGGTCCCAAGTCATGTGAGGAGAATCTGGTGGTCTGCCGAGAATATATGACTACCACCACCTACGGGCCCTGCCCTCCAGCTGGAAAGTAGTAAAATCCACCCCATGGGACTCCAATATCCTCATGTTGTGCAGTTTGTCCCTGCATCAATCAATAAAGTCCTGGGGGTCCTCATGTCGCTCACCTCCGAAGACAGGGGGATGAAGCCTAGTCCATCTGTCCAATAGCTTCTACGGATCGCCGGCCGCAGCTGGTCTGGCCTCAGCTAAGGATGCTACAACTGGCTGAGCTCTGCACACGGGTAGTACGCCCGGGTTCTGATTTACAATACCTGCATGCCCTGGAGCCTGAGCGGTAGGGGTCTGTGCTCCCCTCCTGCCTGAGATGTGGCTGGGTCTGCTGGAAATAAACCATCATGGGTCATAGAATCCATGAACCACAGCATACAGCCCATGACCTCGTGGAATCCCGGCACGGATATGAAATCCACCGGGGCTGGCTCTGTTGCAGGCACCTCGGATTTCTCCTCAATATAGGATCCTTTATTGGATCGACATGTGGCATAGCTGGAGTAACCTTAGGACGTCCTCGTCCTCTACCACGGGTTGTGGCCCTCCCTCGGCCTCTATCTCAGCCTCTACCTCGGCCTCTAGAAATAGGTAGAGCAGCTCCTCCATGGTCTGAAAATCCGTTGCGCGCATTCTCACCATCTGTGAGAGAATAAGAGAAAGATACGTAGTACCACATCAACTGCACAATAGGAGATGAAGAAAAAGTAGTTTCCTAATACCCTATAGCAGCTCGAAGATAAGTACGGATGTCTCCACACCGATCAGCAAGACTCTATTAGGCATGCTCATAACTTGTGAGACCTGCGTGAACCTAGTGCTCTGATACCATATTGTTACAACCCAATTCTCCTATAGGCCGTAGTGGCGCCCAACGTTACCATCAGGCAAGCCAACAGTGAATTAAATCATGTTATTTCTCTTTTTATAAGTTTTCAAGTGATTAAATTCCATTAACTAAAAGGTTAAGAAACCACAAATTTGTAAATAAATAGATGAAAGCAGCTGAGTGCAATCATAACCATAGAATAATCTAAAAAACCATATGTCTGCTAGTATGTGTGCCAAGACCTGGTGTCACAAGTGTATGAGCACTAATAGATTATACAAAACTCTAGCTATTGTCTAAAATAAAAATAAATAGAAATACAAGCAAAGGAAAAGATTCTAGGTGCTGCTGAACGGCTCAGGAAGCAGCTCACAAATAGGCCTCGGGATATCTAGGATGCGCGCCGGTAGTACTGCCAAATGCACCTGCCTCAGATCCTGCACGATTAGTGCAGAAGTGTAGCGTGAGTACATAAACAACATGTACCCAGTAAGTATCTAGTCTAACCTCGAAGAAGTAGTGAGCAGGGGTCAACTTCGACACTTACTGTGGGTTAACAATATGAATACAAAAATTCTAAATAAGCGTAAGTTATGTAATTAATAATAATGACCCATTAACAAGTAGGAGCAAATAATTCTTTCACAAATTAATAAATTCCAAATATATTCCCGTCATTGATAAGTGTAACCTCATAAGCCACAAAATAATATCAATTATGATTAGGCTCCAAGTATTATTAAGCACGATTTATGCCGAGGTCGTACGACCCGATCCAGAATAACGTGTATATTGCCGAGGGACATGCGGCAAGATCTATAGATGCATCTATCTACTGTCGAGGCGTTTGGCCCGCTCCACAAGAAGAGAGGATACTTTATAAGCATTTGACTTAAACGTTATAATAGGGCTAATACACAATGTAATAAAATTTCCATTAACGGTCAAGTAATCCGCTAAAAATTCAAGTAAGTCAAATTCGGTGTTTTACAATTCCTCTAACAAGTTCTAATAAAATTTGGGCACTTAAATTAACAAATAGGGTGCAAACATTACAAGTAATCCATGATTTGGGTCATAAGCTACTCGGACATAAGCATGAATAGTAGCTACGCACGAACTCTCGTCATCTCGTGCGTACGTAGGCCCCGTAATTAAAAGACAATATTAATTTAAATCACCTATGGGGTAAATTCTCTCTTACAAAGTTAGACAAGAGACTTACCTCGTCCTAAGGCTCACTTTCTGGTCACAATTTTGCTCTAAAGCCCCAACTCGGTGCCGAACAATCCAAAACTACTCAAATGTTATATAAATTAATCAATACGTGTTCAAAAGTACATATTCTAACTATTAGAGTGATTACCCAACCCTAATTGAAGGATTCCTAAATTTATCCCCGGGCCCACATGCCCGGATTCCAGAAAGTTTCAAAGGAATTTGTTACCCATAACCTCACGAACTCAAATATATAATTTTCACTCAATTCCATAATCATTTTCGTGGCTAAATCCCATTTTTAACAAAACCTAGGTTTTTCAACTATACCCACAAATTTTCACAATTGTTCATGTTAAAATCTACCCATAACCTATGTATTAAACTTACATTGGGTAGGAATTACTTACCTTTAATAGCTAGGTTGGAATCCCCCTCTTTAAAGCTCCAAAATTGCCCAAATGTTACTAAATGAACTTAAAAATAGCCTAAGTCCCGTTTTAAAATGTTCTGCCCAGTTGCCCCCTTCTACGTGAATGCGTAAAGAGCCTCGCGTTCGCAAAAGCAAACGATTCAGGCCCAAAAATATTGGGCATCACGAACGCAGCTAGGGCCTCACGAACGCGGAGGCCTACCTTCCCTGCCATACGCGAACACGAGGGCATCTTCGTGAATGCGAAGAAAAACGGTGCCACCCCCACCCAGCTCACCTTACCCTTGCGAAGCGACCCCCATCAAGCGAACACGAAGCATAAAATTCCCCTAGCCCAATTCCTTTATCGTGAACGTGATGTGTAACGACCTGACCGGTCGTTTTGAGCTCTAGCACGTCATTCAGCGGTTTGATACTCTAAGAAGCTTCACTTCAGGTATTATGACTTGTATACATGGTCGGAATTTAATTTTGGGAAGTTCGGAGTTGTTTTGAAAAAAAAGAATTTCCAATTTCGGGAGCCTTAAGTTGGAAAAATTGACTAAAGTGTGATTTTTGGAGTAGGCAACCTCAAAATCGGGATTTGAAGGTTCCAATAGGTTGGTAGGATGATCTTGGACTTGGACGTGTGTCCGTATCGGGTTTTGGATGACCCGGGAATATTTCGGCGCCTATTGTGGAAGTTGGCATTTTGAAAGAATTTCATAAATTTGGGTTGAAGTGCATTTCAATGTTATCAATGTCTGTTTGGGATTATGAGACTGGGAATAGCTCCATATGGCGATTCAGGTATTGGCAGCGCATCCGAAAGTGGATTCGGAGGTCTGTAGGTCATTTTAGGGTCATTTGGCGAAAGTTAGGAATTTGAAGGTTTTTGAGAAGTTTGACAGAAAGTGAACTTTTTGATATCGGGGTCGGATTCTGATTCCGGAAGCTGGAGTAGGTTCTTAATGTCAATTATGACTTGTGTGCAAAATTGAGGTCAATCGGACGTGATTTGATAGGTTTCGGCATCGATTGGAGAAGTTTGGAATTTCAAAGTTCATTAAGTTTGGATTGGAGGGTGATTCATAGTTTCGATGTTGTTTGGAATGATTTGAGGCTCCGACTAAGTTCGTAATATGTTTTGGGATGTGTTGGTATATTTGGTTGAGGTCCCGAGGGCCTCGGGTGGATTTCGGATGGTTAACGGATCGAGTTTGGACTTGGAAGGAAAACTGAAGCATCTATCTTTTGGTGTAACCGCACCTGCGAGGTTTTGGCCGCATGTGCGGAGCCGCAGAAGTGGCCCAGAGGGTCGCAGAAGCAGTTCTGGCTGAGGTAGGCTGGGACCGCAGATGCGATCGAATTTCGCAGAAGTGGGACCACACCTGCGCGCGTGGAGTTGCAGAAGCGAAGGCGCAGAAGCGCGTAAGGGGCGCAGATGCGGGGGCTGTTGGGCCAAGCTTGAACCGCACCTGCGATGGAATTTCCGTAGGTGCGGAGCCGCAGGAGTGACTGTTGGACCGCAGAAGCGAGAAGTCGGACTGGGCAGTGTCATTTTAAGACGAGATTTGGCCATTTTCCTCCATTTTCCTTTTGGATGGGTGATTTTTGGAGCTCTTGGAAGGGGGATTTTCATCATCTTTGCCAAGGTAAGTTATTCCCATCCATTGCAAGTTAAATACATGGTATGTATAAGGATTTAAGCTTGAAAAGTTGTAGAAATTTGGGATTTTCTTAGGAAAACCTAGAAATGGATATTTTTGGATTTTGACCACGAAATTGGACGTGGAACTTGGAATACATTATATATTTGAGTTTGTGGTGATATGGGTAAGGTTTAACTTCGACAATATTCAGAATCCAGGCACGTGGACCCGGGGGTGATTTTATCGACTTTGCGAGCGGAAATGGAAATTGTTATAAATTGATTAATTATGAGTATTAGAGTACATTTTGATTGGGTTGCATCTTAATTGACTAGTGTGGAGCGACGAGTATCGATTTGAGGTGTTAGAGGGCTTTGGAGCCGATTATGGAACTTCGGAGCGAGGTAAGTCTCCTTTCTAACCTTGTAAGAGAGAATTTATGCCACAGGTGAACTTAATTAATATGTGTTGCTAGTTGTGGGGGCTACGTACGCACGAAGTGACGAGCGTCCGTACGTAGCTACTATCCATGTTTATGTCCGGGTAGTTTTAGGTTTACACTATGCTTTGTGGATACCGTTATTTGATTATATTTGTTAATTGTATCAAATGAAACTAAGTCGAGGATTTTAAGAATTTAAAAGCTTCAAATTGAATTGTCTTTATTTTGAAAAGAATAAAGAAAGAATTATGATTTATTGATAATTTATATTTGATCGTGTCGCAAGTATGATCCGCGAGTGGGGTTATCAAATTAAACTAAGTCGAGGATTGTAAGGATTTAAAAGCTTCAAGTTGAATTGTCTTTATTTTGAAAAGAATCAAGAAAGAATTATGATTTATTGATAATTTATATTTGATCGTGTCGCAAGTATGATCCGCGAGTGGGGTTATCAAATTAAACTAAGTCGAGGATTGTAAGGATTTAAAAGCTTCAAGTTGAATTGTCTTTATTTTGAAAAGAATCAAGAAAGAATTATGATTTATTGATAATTTATATTTGACCGCGTCGCATGTATGATCCGTGAGCGGGGTAATAGATGCATCTACGGTTCGTGCCGTTCGACCCTCGGCAGTGCACGATTTGCATTTATGTTGGATCAGGCCGAACGTCTTTGGAGGAATTCCCTCTTATAATTGGTATAAATTCATTATTTGAAAGATTATTTGTTTTAAATGAAGGAAGTGATTTGGATTCTTAAATATGGTGATGAATTGTTCAATTATTTATTGTTCTGAGTTTTATTGTTATTTATATCATGCTTATATAGAATTTCATATTATCATCTTGTTGGCCCTTAGTAAGTGTCGAAGTCGACCGCTCGTCACTACTTCTTCGGGGTTAGGCGGGATACTTACGGGGTACGCGTTGATTTACGTACTCATGCTAGACTTGCTGCACGTTTTTGTGCAGGTGTATACATGTCTAGTGGCCTTGTGGGCATAGAGGCATGGTTATGGTCGGGACTTAGGTGAGCTGCATTCTATACTACGATCCGCAGCCAACAGAGTCTCCTTCAGAGTACTTACATTTTTCCTGTCCAATTTGTATTCCGGATAGCTTTTGTATTTTATTTTATATTCCTAGTAAATGCTCGTGCACTTGTGGCAGCGGGTTTTGGGATGATTATAGGTTGTTATGTATTGGAATTGTTAAAAAATATTATTATTTATTTTGTATATTTCATCTTTCACCGTTTAATTGAAGGAAATATGATTTCAAAAATACTAAAATAAGAACCAAGTTAGTATTTATTTTTGTCTTGCCTGACAGCTGTGTACAGCGCCATCACGACCTTTAATGGATTTTGGGTCGGGACAACATGGTATCCGAGCACTAGGTTCACTTAGGTCTCATGAGTCATGAGCAAGTCTATTAGAGTCTTGCGGATCGGTACGAAAATATCTGTACTTATCTTCGAGAGGCTACAGGACTATTAGGAGCACTTCCCTTCTTGATTCCTCATAGTGCGATCCGGTTCCTTGAGGCTTATGGCTTCATTCCCTTCATATTCAGTCTTATGCAACGTGAAGCGCTTGTTATAAATTGGGAATCGAGGAATTTTAATGGTACTACAGATGTGGTGCAGGATGTTTCTCCCCACATATTTGATTGGGCTATTGTCGTCACCTTGCGGAAGGTCGTTCTATCGTTGCAGCTCGGTATCAGTATTACCTAAGGTTTTGAGGTTTGGCATTGATTATTATGACGATTTGTGTGTTGATATCGCACCGTGTTTATGTAATGGGAGGGTGCTTGTCTATGCGTCAAAGCAGTGGATGACTTGGAAATGAGGTTTACTCAGTGAATGATTCAGAGATCCAGTATTTTATTTCCGGCGAAGGAAAGGCAATCAGACTATGAATGTTCAGGTTTGGGTTGACAGAGTAACGAGACTTGTTATTTTGAGCATGGTGGAATTTTCATCTGTGGTGTGGTGTCGTCGCCCTGGATTGAATGTGTTAAGTTCGCCGGTGTTATGGTCTTCATCAATTTTCCTTCGGGTAGGGTGGTGTGAAATAGTGCTGGGGAAGAGACTGTCGGAGATCGCAGTATGCGGTGGTTCAGGACTTAATCGGTTGTCCGGTTGTTGAGGGCTCAAGGAAGATGATCTTTAGAAAGGTTTAAAGTTGGTAGCGATCTGTTGGTTTAGGTGCTACAGAGATGTATTTTGATTTAAGGAAACAACTGGGCAGCGAAGTATGAGGAAGAACATGTGGGAGGTGTCTTGCGGTGGTTAAACTTCTAGAAGGCCAAGTGTGAGAAACAGAAGTCGGGTAGTTGCTTAAATGAGAGGGTTTGACCAAAGTGGGAGAGTGGCAGAGTAGCATATGGGTTTTGTGGTAGGATGACTATATGCCTTGGGAAAAGTTTAGAGTGATTTGGAACTCATGGTGGACAGTGACTAAGTCTACGAACTTAATTTGGAATATTGACTGCTATATGGAGAAGGGTTGGATACGACGGAAAAGAGTTGCATGATA
>AWOL01S0056462.1:11887-60905 GCA_000715115.1 Nicotiana otophora | reverse complement strand
TCAAGGAAGATGATCTTCGGAAAGGTTTAAAGTTGGTAGCGATCGATTGGTTCAAGTGCTACAGAGGTAGATTTTGATTTAAGGCAACAATTGGGCAACGAAGGATAAGGAAGAACATGTGGGAGGTGTCTTGCGGTGGTTAAATTTCTAGAAGGCCAAGTATGAGAAACAGAAGTCGGGTAGTTGCTTAAATGAGAGGGTTTGACCAAAGTGGGAGAGTGGCAGAGTAGCATATGGGTTTTGTGGTAGGATGACTATATGCCTTGGGAAAAGTTTAGAGTGATTTGGAACTCATGGTGGACAGTGACTAAGTCTACGAACTTAATTTGGAATATTGACTGCTATATGGAGAAGGGTTGGATACGACGGAAAAGAGTTGCATGATACGAAGAAGGATACAACATGACTTTGGATTGGGGTGTTGGGGAGTTAACGGGCTTGTACAATTGGCGAATGAGCACGGGATCAGGATGGTTTATTGGTTTCGTGGTAATTGTACTCGATGCAGCATTGTTGGAAGATGTCGGCATGGAATTTCCTTAGGTGGTTTATTTCTAGTGAGCAGGTTAACTGTTGCGTGGTGTTGATGAAACTTCTACGAAGAATTTTACTGGTATCCGGTGAGAGTTAGAATATGTAAATATGGCTTGTGATTCAAGGCGTTCATGAAATGGTTAACAGGAAGATTTTGAGGAATTTGGCAGGTCGATTGCACAAGGTCATGTCAGTAAGGAAGAAGGAATCTGGGTAGGTTTCAGGGTCATGCAATGGTAGCTTCAAGCTAAGTGGGAGAGCCCCCACCACCAACGATTGAATTGCATGGTTGTCTACTTGTGAGATTTCTAGTTATCGTCATATTGGTGGGTTATTACGACTAAGGAAAGAGAACATCAGCGGTAATTTGAGCAAAGGATTTGAGGAATGTGTGCTATCTTTGATTGTATCGGTCCATGTTCAAGTTTTGGGAAGACCCATAGTTTATGCTTCGTGTGGATGTGATGTATTAGGAGAGGAATTAAGCCGGTTGCTTCTTTGAGAGGGTGTTCATGTGCTAGTAGAGCCTTGGAGTTTGATTATATTCGGGGACAAGTCAGAGTGGGTGACCCTCAACAATGGTCCTAGTAGGTTCGAAATTTAAGGTGCAGTGCCTAAGGATTTCGAGTCCGTGGTATGGTTAAGTACCTAGTATTGGCAGCATATTATGGAAAAGAGGACTTGGAATGTTCTATGTTATCATCGGTCTGCGGTGTGGCATTTGAGGAATGGGAGAAGATAACTTGGGGTTCCTAGAGGGGTTTTCAGAATGGGTGTACCAGTTGAAGATGCGAATATGCGCATAAGGAGGGTAGGAGATGGTTCGTGGGTTTTGGAGGCAACGTGGTCTCGTGAAATAAGGTAACTCAGGAAGAGTGCAGATTTGGGTTCATGATGTTTTGAATGGGGCTACTATTATTCATAAGGCAAGTCCAGAGTAAATTAGAAGAAGTCGAATTCGGTTAGCTATGGTTGAATTTTCATGATGGTGGAGGTACGTGTGAGGTTTAACGGCCGCCGTAATTGATTTTATTTGGAGGCATTCGAGTATTATGGCATGTTATGTGTAGATGGATCCCGGGAGAATTATGGTGGTTTAGACCACCACTCGGGGTTTGAATTTTTTACGGTTATGGGAATTCAGTCACGCGTGGCAATGGTTCTCCTGAAATGAGTTAAGTGAAAAGTTTCTATATGATGAAGTGTGTACCCTATTGGTGGTTCGGGAGTTATGATGAAATTCTGGTACTTTTGCGTATTGGTATGTTAGGTGCAATGAGCGGCATGGGAATTGGAAGTTGAGGATCAAGGTTGCAGTTGATGTCGACAAGAATGTCACGAGCTCGGATAAGCAGGGTAGAATTTAGATGTTTAGAATTAGTTGGTATTGTCCTTAGCGTCACCTGAGATCGGTGTCCTGTGTAAGAGGCTTTGTATAGTGACTTGTAGCTTCTTGATTTTCTTTACAGCATTAGTGTGACCAGTGGTACTGAGGTGCAGACTTGTTACCTGGTGCGGAGGGTTGTGGGAGTGTCTCCCACGAAAGATTGTATAAGTGTGACATGTATTCACTTGATTAATTAAAGATTTAAAACCAAGTATGGAGATTGTGGTACTATCGCTAATGTGAGAAATTATGCCTGAAGGGCACTTGGTTCATTTAGTTGTGAGTTGTGGAAGTTTGTTCCGAATCCGACGGTTGTTCTTGTGTGCCATGGGAAAAAGGGCTATTTTGGGTCCTTGAGAAGCTATTTAGCCAAGCATGGTATGATCATAATTGGTTTGAGGTCCCTGGATGTATCTAAATGTGAATGTGGTCTCTATATCTGGCCGGATGTGCTCATCTCAGCATGGCGTTGTTTTCGGAAGGGTCTTCGGGCCTTGGATGTTATTCCTGTCATCACCTATCCTGTGTAATCTATAGAATACCAAGTGGGTTGTGAGGTGGTTTGATTATTCACTTGTATTGAGATCCCGTATAGTTTGTGGTATTATGTGAGCAGGTTGGCTCTCGAGATGCAGGTCATATATCGCACCTTAGTGGTGCTTGAATTTTGTAGCGCGTGACGCTACCCGTCTCCCCGGGATTTGTATTATGCACTTGGCGTGCTTATGGTTGATATTCAGGCATTTCGTGTGTATGAGCTTTACGGCTCGATGTGTGTCTTCTTTAGATTATTATGGCTGGAACGGGTGGCAGGCCGCCACGGATATATTGATTGGATCGGGTGTCACGCCGCCACCGGTGTCATGATTGGATCGGGTTGCACGCCGCAATGGTATCATGTGTGGATCGAGTTGCACGCCACAACAGTGTGTTATTGAGTACAATTTCCCATATTTATTATTGCGTGGTTTGCTTCTCATTTCCTGAGGAAGATTCATAACATCCTTTCAGTTGTTTACTTAGCTACGTGGGTTGAGTAACTATTTCCAGAGTTTGTTTTTCCTTATGTACCACATTCGCGTTTGTTGATTATTGGCACATTGTGGTATCCTATGAGACTTTTGGCAGTGTCTGAGGTGGCTTATTGCCTAAGCAGCTTGTACTGGGTGAGACGAGATTATTGGACCTGAGATCAGTGCGATCGGATTTCTATAAAGCATATTAAAGAGTAAATATTGCTATTCAGTCCAGAATGAGGTATTGGTTCTTGTCGAGAGGGGAAACTCCATAAGTTGTGATTCGGCAGGTGGTTATGAGTTCTACACATCTTCTCTGTCATGGTAATATTTCAAGAGTTGGAACAGGATTTATATGAATCATGAGGTGTGTTGTGAGCATCGGATTCGTGGGTTTTCGGGTGTTGTTATTGGGGAATGTTATAATGGTCATGTAGATTATGCGGTGCATGGTAGGAATTCAGTAACGGTATACAATCATGTGTTGGTACATCATGTAGTGATAGATATGGTGTTCGTATGTTGGAACAAACCTGGTAGAGAATTTCAGATGTTGGAATTTGGCTCTAAGGCTTATTTGACTAGCTAAAAGGGAGGATTTTCAGGTTTTCTCGAGCATATATGCTCAACCGGGGTGTGGTAGCATGGGTAGGTGCGCGAGGTATTAACATCGATCTCAGACAACTCCAGAGCAGGTCTTAGCACGTTCGTGGACAAACGTATGTTTAAGTGGGAGAGAATGTAACGACCCGACCAGTCGTTTTGAGCTCTAGTGTGTCATTCAGCGGTTTGAGACCCTGAGCAGCTTCACTTCAAGAATTAAGACTTGTACGCGTGGTCGAAATTTAATTTTGGGAAGTTCAAAGTTGATTTGAAAAAACAAAATTCCAATTTCGGGAGCCTTAAGTTGGAGAAATTGACTAAAGTGTGATTTTTGGAGTAGACGACCTCGGAATCGGGATTTGAAGATTCCAACAGGTTCGTATGATGATCTTGGACTTGGACGTGTGTCCCGATCGGGTTTTGGATGAACCGGTAACATTTCGGCGCCTATTTTGGAAGTTAGCATTTTGAAAGAATTTCTTAAATTTGGGTTGAAGTGAATTTCAATGTTATCGATGTCCGTTTGGGATTCTGAGACTGGGAAAAGCTCCGTATGGCGATTCTAGTATTGGGAGCATGACCGGAAGTGGATTCGGAGGTCCGTAGGTCATTTGGCGAAAGTTAGAAATTTTAAGGTTTTTGAGAAGTTTGACCGGAAGTGAACTTTTTGATATCGGGGTCGGATTCCGATTCCGAAAGTTGGAGTAGGTCCGTAACGTCAATTGTGACTTATGTGCAAAATTTGAGGTCAATCGGACGTGATTGGATAGGTTTCGACATCGATTGGAGAAGTTTGGAATTTCAAAGTTCATTAAGTTTGGATTGGAGGGTAATTCGTAGTTTCGATGTTGTTTGGCATTATTTGAGGTCTCGACTAAGTTCGTAGTGTGTTTTAGGATGTGTTGGTATATTTGTTTGTGGTCCCGAAGGCCTCGGGTGAATTCCGGATGGTTAATGGATCGAGTTGGGACTTGGAAGGAAACCTGAAGCATCTGTCTTCTGGTGTAACCGTACCTGCGAAGTTTAGGCCGCATGTGCATAGCCGCAGAAGCAGCCAAAAGGGTCGCAGAAGCGGTTCTGGCTGAGGTAGGCTGGGACCGCAGATGCAGTCGAGTTCCGCAGAAGCGGGATCGCACCTGCGCGCGTGGAGTTGCAGAAGCGAAGGTGCAGTGCGTAAGGGGCACAGATGCGGGGGCCTGTTGGGCCAATCTTGAACCGCACCTGTGATGGAATTTCCGCAGGAGCGGCTGTTGGACCGCAGAAGCGAGAAGTCGGGCTGGGCAGTGTCATTTTAAGACGAGATTTAGCCATTTTCCTCCATTTTCCTTTTGGATGGGCGATTTTTGGAGCTCTTGGAAGGGTAATTTTCATCATCTGTGCCAAGGTAGGTTATTCCCATCCATTGCAAGTTAAATACATGGTTTGTATAAGGATTTAAGCTTGAAAATTTGTAGAAATTTGGGATTTTGATAGGAAAACCTAGAAATGGATATTTTTGAATTTTGACCACGAAATTGGACGTGGAACTTGGAATACATTATATATTTGAGTTTGTGGTGATATGGGTAAGGTTTATCTTCGAAAATATTCGGAATCCGGGCACGCTGGCCGAGGCTGATATTATCGACTCTTCGAACGGAGTTGGAAATTGTTATAAATTGATTAATTATGCGTATCAGAGTACATTTTTATTGGGTTGCATCTTAATTGACTAGTTTGGAGTGATGGGCATCGGTTTGAGGTGTTGTAGGGCTTTGGAGCCGATTATGGAACTTCGGAGCGAGGTAAGTCTTCTTTCTATCCTTGTAAGAGGGAATTTACCCCACAGGTGAACTTAATTAATATGTATTGTTATTTGTGGGGGCTACGTATGCATAAAGTGACGAGAGTCCGTACGTAGGTACTATCCTTATTTATGTCCCGGTAGTTTTAGGTTTACACCATACTTTGTGAACACCGTTATTTGATTATATTTTTTAATTATATCAAATGAAACTAAGTCGAGGATTTTAAGGATTTAAAAGCTTCAAGTTGAATTGTCTTTATTTTGAGAAGAATCAATAAAAAGTTATGATTTATTGATAATTTATATTTAACCGCGTCACAAGTATGATCCGCGAGCGGAGTTATCAAATGAAACTGAGTCGAGGATTTTAAGGATTTAAAAGCTTCAAGTTGAATAGTCTTTATTTTGAAAAGAATCAAGAAAGAGTTATGATTTATTGATAATTTATATTTGACCACGTCACATGTATGATCCGCGAGCGGGGTAATAGATGCATCTATGATTCGTGTCGTTCGACCATCGGCAGTGCACAGTTTTTATTTATGTTGGATTGGGCCGAACGTCTTCGGATGAATTCCCTTTTATAATTGGTATAAATTCGTTATTTGAAAGATTATTTATTTTAAATGAAGGAAGTGATTCGGATTCTTAAATATGGTGATGAATTGTTCAGTTATTTATTGTTCTGAGTTTTATTGTTATTAATATCATGCTTATATAGAATTTCATATTATTATCTTGTTGGCCCTTAGTAAGTGTCGAAGTCGACCATTCGTCACTACTTATTCAGAATTAGGCCGGATACTTACTAGGTATGCGTTGATTTACATACTCATGCTGTCACGACCCAAAAATCCAAAAAAGTTGTGATGGCACCGGACACCACTGTCAGGCAAGCCAACCATAATCAATTAAATTAATTACCCATTTTAGTATTTTTGAAAGAATTGTTTTTTAATGAAATTGTAAAGATAAAACTCATAGAGTAAATGATAAATACTTTTAGCAACTAAATTTCTAAACAGTTCACAACCATTCCCAAAATCCGATGTCACAAGTGCATGAGCATTTACTAGGGAATTAAAAATAAAATACAACATCTGTCTAGAATAAAAATTAGACAGGAAAAATATAATAACCCTGAAGGAGACTATGTTGGCTGCGGATCGTAATACAGAATGCATCTCACATATGTCCCCACAATTATTAACCACACATCTGCACCCACAAGGCCACTAAACATATATGTACCTGCACAGTAAAATGTGCAGCAAGTGCAGTATGAATACGAAAACAACGTATACCTAGTAAGTATCAAGCCTAATCTTGAAGAGGTATGGACGACTTTGACACTCTCTATGGGTCAATAATATTAAATAATCATGAAATAGAAATATTTATATCAACGTGATTCACAGAGTTAACAATAATTTTATTGACCAGTAGAAATAATTAAATTCCTTCAAATGCAGTAATTCTCAATATATTAATTAAATTCTTTCAATTCCAATAAATTTTCAAATATATCAATTAGTCTCATTTACAGGAATAACAATAATTCTTAACAAGCAGGAATAATAATTCAATAAATTCCAAAAATTTTCAATTTATTAATTAGTCTCATTTACAGGAATAACAATAATTCTTAACAAGCAGGAATAATAATTCAATAAATTCCAAAAATTTTCAATTTATTAATTAGTCTCATTTACAGGAATAACAATAATTCTTAACAAGCAGGAATAATAATTCAATAAATTCCAAAAATTTTCAATTTATTAATTAGTCTCATTTACAGGAATAACAATAATTCTTAACAAGCAGGAATAATAATTCAATAAATTCCAAAAATTTTCAATTTATTAATTAGTCTCATTTACAGGAATAACAATAATTCTTAACAAGCAGGAATAATAATTCAATAAATTCCAAAAATTTTCAATTTATTAATTAGTCTCATTTACAGGAATAACAATAATTCTTAACAAGCAGGAATAATAATTCAATAAATTCCAAAAATTTTCAATTTATTAATTAGTCTCATTTACAGGAATAACAATAATTCTTAACAAGCAGGAATAATAATTCAATAAATTCCAAAAATTTTCAATTTATTAATTAGTCTCATTTACAGGAATAACAATAATTCTTAACAAGCAGGAATAATAATTCAATAAATTCCAAAAATTTTCAATTTATTAATTAGTCTCATTTACAGGAATAACAATAATTCTTAACAAGCAGGAATAAAAATTCAATAAATTCCAATGATTTCTAATTTATCAATTAGCTCACAAGCTTCAATAAACTATTAAGTTATCGCGTGATTATTATTATTAAGCACGAATTCTGCCGAGGACGTATGGCCCGATCCAGAGTGTCGTGTACACTGCCGAGGGACGTGTGACACGATCCATAGATGCATCTATCCTGCCGAGGCATTCGGCCCGCTCCACAAGAAAGGAGGACATTTTCTTATGTACCTCCGGAAGGAGAGTATATTTATTATAAGATAAATTCGGGAGGAAGAATAATTTCTTTTAACAATTAATTAATTTAAACAGAAAATCAAGCATATGAGATTTTCATCCTTTAATATCTTTATTTGACAATTCACAATATAATCATATACATTAATTAATAATAATTAAACAAAGAATACAATGTACATAAGTAATTCATGCTTTGAGTCTTAAACTACACGGACTTTAGTATTAATAGTAGCTACGCACGGTCTCCCGTCAGCTCGTGCGTACGTAGCCCCCGCAATTGGCAATAATTATTTAATTTAATCCCTATGGGGTAATTTTACCCTCACAATATTAGACAAGAGACTTACCTTGTCTTAAAGTCCACTTTTCGAATACCACGTCGCGTTAAATGCATAATTCGGTGCCGAAAAACCCGAAGTTATCCAAAGAGTATACAAAATAATTAATTCATGTTTAAAAATTCGAATTTAGGCAATTGAATAAATTACCCTAACCAAAATAGTAAAATTTCTAAAATTCACCCCAAGCCCACGTGCTCTGATTCTGGCAATTTTTGGATGAAAACATTACCCAAAATCTCAAGAACTCAAACATATAATTTTTACCCAATTCCATAACTATTTTCGTGGTTAAAATCTCATTTTTATACAAATTTAGGTTTTTCATCTAAACCTTTGATTTCTAAGATTTACTAGTTATAATCTACTTATAATCTATGTATTTAACTCAATGTGTGTAGAATTAACTTACCTTCATGTTGCTAGTTGAAATCCTCTCTCGAACAGCTCCAAAATCGCCCAAAAATGGAGGAAACACGGACAAAAATGGTCAGCCTCGCCCCTTTTTAACTTTCTGCCCGAACAACGTTTTTGCACCTCCGGAGGGCTATCACACATGCGGCTTTCGCACCTGCAGAAATTCCTCGCAGGTGCGAGTTCCACTCGCCTGGGCCAAGGTTGCATCTACGCAAACATTCTCGCAGGTGCGCCCAATGTTCCGCACCTGCGATGGCAGGCCTTCTTTCCCCCCTTCCGCTTCTGCGATTGAAGCTCGCATCTGCGAGGGTCGCACATGCGGCTGTCCAAGCGCAGGTGCGAACGTACCAGAACCAGACATTTAGCATTTTTCTTCCAAGTCCGAAATTGGTCCGAGTCTCATCCGGTTAACACTCGGGCCCCCGAGGCCCCGCCCGATCATGCCGACGAGTTTGAAATCATAAAACGGACTCGCTCGAACTCACGGAACGTATAAAACAACATCAAATCTAAGAATCATACCCCAAACCAAATTTGATTCAAACTTAAAATTTTCAAGTTCTTTAATTTACTTCCAATGCGCCGAAATATACTTAAACTACTCGGAATGACACGAAATTTTGCGTGCAAGTCTTAAATTACTATACGGAGCTATTCTCAAACTCGGAATTCCAAACGGACCTAGATTACTCCAAAACATATTCCAAACCAATTTTAAAGGATTTTAAACCTTCAAATAGTTAATTTTCACTATTAAGCGTCAAAATGCTCCTGGGTTATCCAAAACCCTATTCGAACATACGCCTAAGTCTGAAATCATCATACGAACCTATTGGAACCGTCAAATCCCAATTCCGATGTCATTTTCTCAAAATATTGACTGAAGTTAAACTTGGCCTTTTAAGGCTAACTTAAGGAACCAAGTGTTCCGATTTCAACCCGAACACTTCAAAATCCCGAACCAACCATCCCTGCAAGTCATAAATCATTAAAAATACATACAGGAAGTATTAGTTAGGGGAACGTTCTAACAGTCAAAACGACCGGTTGAATCGTTACACATGCTACACTTGCTGTTTTTGTGCAGGTGCATATATGTCTAGTGGCTTTGTGGGTGCAGAGGCGCGGTTATGGCGGGGACTTTGGTGAGCTGCATTCTATGCTATGATCCGCAGCCTACAGAGTCTCCTTCAGAGTACTTATATTTTTTCTGTCCAATTTGTATTCCGGACAACTGTTGTATTTTATTTTATATTCCTAGTAAATGCTCATGCATTTGTGACACCGGGTTTTGGGATGATTATAGGTTGTTATGTATTGAAATTGTTAAAAATATTATTAATTATTTTGTAAATTGCAACTTTCACCATTTAATTGAAGGGAATATGATTTCAAAAATATTAAAATGAGAACCAAGTTAGTACTTATTTTTGGTTTCCCTGACAGCGGTGTCCGGCGCCATCACGGCCTTTAATGGATTATGGGTCATGACACGGGGTCCTTCCACGTTCGCGAAGAAGCAACCCAGAACTGAAAAATCTAGTTTTTCCAATTTAGCTCTGGGTGTTCCGAAACACACCCGAGCCTCTCGTGACTCCATCCAAATGCACCAACAAGTCCATAAATATAATACGTACCTGCGCGAACTCTCAAAATGCATAAAACAACAATGAAACTAAGAATCACATCCCAAAACCAAATTGAACCAAATTATGAACTTCAAGTTTCCAATTCACTCCGAACGCGCCGAATCGTACTTAGACTACTCGGAATAACACAAACTTTTGCGTGCAAGTCTTAAATCAACATTCGGAACACACCTGTGTCATCCAAAACCAATCTGAACATACGCCCAAGTCCAACATTATCATACGAACCTATTGGAACCACCAAATCTCGATTCCGAGATTGTATGATTAAAATATTGATCAAAGTCAAACTTAACCTTTAGAAGCCAAACCAA
Source organism: Nicotiana otophora (assembly GCA_000715115.1). Taxonomy (NCBI): domain Eukaryota; kingdom Viridiplantae; phylum Streptophyta; class Magnoliopsida; order Solanales; family Solanaceae; genus Nicotiana; species Nicotiana otophora. The sequence continues at coordinate 50,369 of AWOL01S0056462.1, read as the reverse complement.
GGAGCCAAGTATTCAGATTTTAACCCGAACACTTTCAAATACAGAACTAACTATCCCCGCATGTCATAAAACAGTAAAAGTACATACGGTGAGTCTTATTTAGGGGAATGGGGGCCTAGAAAGTAAAACGACCGGTCGGGTCATTACATTTGCACATCCTCCAAAACATTGAAGTTTGATTCGTTAAAAATCGAATTCGACCATATACTATCACTACATTGCTTCTTTAATGTTATACACTGAGGAATTGGTAACTGTCGGCCTTTTTCTTTTAATTTTCGTGTACGAGCCTAAATTTCTATCGTCGTATATTTTTATTTGCGAAAAGTTCTCTTCTACCGAAATAATTAATATCCATCATATCCATGTTTGCATCAACTCCAAGAATATTTGATATCTCAAAGAGAATGGATTTAAAATCCCAATCCATATTGATCAAAACCCCATCAACATTAAGATTCTTAAAATTTTGCTGCATATCCCATTCCTCCTCGTGTTGAACAACAATTGTGATTCTATTATCCATGGCAAATTAAATAAAGCAGATATTTCTGTTGTTTCCTTTCTATTTATTGCTTCTCATCTCGTTGCATAATATATGTAATATATGGAATATAAAATATTATATTTGTAATGAAAAAAGCTATTATCAGACGATTGGGACTCTTACTTAGGAAGTAAATCATCTTAATTAAGGAGAAAAGTCTAAGTGAAATTGAAATCCTTTAGTTTATTTTAAGGAAATAAATGCATTGAGTGCGTGTTTATTGTATTTAGTGCTAGGTAATATAGTAATTATTTTATTATCGTGTTTAAAATAGTTATTGTTGCTAAATTTATGGAAATATTTTTTAAATTTTGTAATTTATATTTTTTATCTGAATATTTTACATGCATAATCCTTTTTTAGAAATTATTTCAGTAAACAGAATCATTTCTTGTCTATTTGGTAAATAGCAATTTTTTACATTATTAGCATATTACTAAAATTATGTTCAGCATTTAATGAGTTAATGGAATGCAATAGTAAGGGGATCTACTTTTAGTTTACATTAGACCATACTCATCAATATGCATAACATCATATTAATCCTCTCCATTTTTGGAACTAATAAATATATTGATCGATTTCCAGATTTTCAATCATTGGCAGATCCCGCGAAACATTGAAGTTTGATTCGTTAAAAATCGAATTCGACCATATACTATCACTACCTTTCTCCTTTAATGTTATACACTGAGAAATTGGTGACTGTCAGCTTTTTGCTTTTAATTTTCGTGTACGAGCCTAAATTTCTTTCGTCGTATATTTTTATTTGTGAAATGTTCTCTTCTATCGAAATAATTAATATCCATCATATGCATGTTTGCATCAACTCCAAAAATATTTGATATCTCAAAGTGAATGGATTTAAAATCCCATCCATATTGATCAACACTCCATCAACATTGAGATTCTTAAAATTGTGCTGCATATCCCATTCCCCCTCGTGTTGAACAAAGATTGTGATTCTATTTTCCATGGGAGAATAAATAAAGCAGATATTTCTGTTGTTTCCTTTCTATTTGTTGCTTCTCATCTCGTTGCATAATATATATAATATATGGAATATAAAATATTATGTTCGTAATGGAAAAAGCTATTATCAGACGATTGGGACTCTTACTTAGGAAGTAAATCATCTTAATTAAGGAGAAAATTCTAAGTGAAATTGAAATCCTTTAGTTTCTTTTAAGGAAATAAATGCATTGACTGCGTGTTTATTGCATTAAGTGCTAGGTAATATAGTAATTATTTTATTGCCGTGTTTAAAATAGTTATTGTTGCTAAAGTTTTGGAAATTTTCTTTAAATTTTGTAATTTATATTCTTTATCTGAATATTTTACATGCATAATCATTTTCTAGAAATTATTTCAGTAAATAGAATCATTTCTTGTCTATTTGATAAAATATATTTGTTTACATTATCAGCATATTACTAAAGTTATGTTCAGCATTTAATGAGTTAATGGAATGCAATAGTAAAGGGATCTACTTTTAGTTTGCATTAGACCGTACTCATCGATGTGCATAACATCATATTAATCCTCTCCATTTTTGGAATTAATAAATATATTGATCGATTTTTAGATTTTCAATCATTGGTAGATCCTGCGAAACATTGAAGTTTGATTCGTTAAAAATTGAATTCGACCATATACTATCACTACCTTGCTCCTTTAATGTTATACACTGAGGAATTGGTGACTGTCAGCTTTGTTCTTTTAATTTTCGTGTACGAGCCTAAATTTCTGTCGTCGTATATTATTATTTGCGAAAAGTTCTCTTCTACCGAAATTATTAATATCCATCATATCCATGTTCGCATCAACTCCAAGAAACTTTGATATCTCAAAGAGAATGGATTAAAAATCCCAATCCTTATTGATCAACACCCCATCAACATTGAGATTCTTAAAATTATGCTGCATTTCCCATTCCCCCTCATGTTGAACAAAAATTATGATTCTATTATCCATGGCAGAATAAATAAAGCAGATATTTCTCTTGTTTCCTTTCTATTTGTTGCTTCTCATTTCTTTGCATAATATATGCAATAGATGGAATATAAAATATTATATCCGTAATGGAAGAAGCTATTATCGAACGATTAGGACACTAACTTAGGAAGTAAATTATCTTAATTAAGGAGAAGATTCCCAGTGAAACTGAAATTCTTTGGTTTCTTTTAAGGAAATAAATGCATCTAGTGCTTGTTTATTGCATTGAGTGCTAGGAAATATAGTAATTATTTTATTGCCGTGTGTTTAAAATAGTTATTGTTGCTATATTTCTTGAAATTTCTTTAAATTTTGCTATTTATATTTTTTATCTGAGTATTTTACATGCATAATCCTTTTTAGCAATTATTTCAGTAAATAGAATCATTTCTTGTCTATTTGATAAATAACATTTTTTACATTATTAGAATATTACTAAAATTATGTTCAGCATTTAATGAGTTAATGGAATGCAATAGTCAGGGGATCTACTTTTATTTTACATTAGACCATACTCATCAATATGCATAAAATCATATTTATCCTCTCCATTTTCGGAACTAATCAATATATTGATCGATTTTCAGATCGTCAATCATTGGCAAATCCTGTGAAACATTGAAGTTTCATTCGTTAAAAATCGGATTCGACCATATACTATCACTACCTTGCTCCTTTAATGCTATACACAGAGAAATCAGTGAATGTCAGATTTTTTCTTTTCAATTCCATGTAACAACAACAACAAAAAACCCAGTATGATCCCAACAAGTAGGGTCTGGGAGGGTAGTCTGTACGCAGACCTTACCCCTACCTAATGGAGGTAGAGAGGTTGTTTTCAATAGACCCTCGTCTCAGGAAAGGCAAGAAGAAGAAGAGAAAAGGAAGGAAGGAAGAGAAAAGAAAAAGGGAGAGATAAAATATAAGTAGTACCAAATAATAGCAATAGGGAATAAAATACCTGAGGCGAACAAAACCACATAACATAATAAAAATCTAAGAATATGAATGGACATGTATGCTACTAAGACTATCGGTGAACAACTAAAAGTTAACTACTAACCTTCTACCTTAATCCTCGATCTCCATACCCTCCTATCAAGGGTCATGTCCTCAGTGAGCTGAAGCAGCGCCATGCCCTGTCTAATCACCTCTCCCCATTACTTCTTAGGCCTACCTCGACCTCTTCTCAAACTCTCCATGACCAACCTCTCACACCTCCTAACAGGAGCATCAATGCTTCTTCTCTTAGCATGTCCGAACCATCTCAGCCCCGACTCCCGCATCTTGTCCTCTACGGAGGCTACTCCCACTCTATCCCGGATAGCTTCATTCTTAATCCTATATCTCCCGGTACACCCACACATCCATCTTAACATCCTCAACTCTGCTACTTTCATCTTTTGTATGTGGGAGTTCTTGACTAGCCAACACTCAGCCCCATACAACATAGCTGGTCGAACCACCACTCGATAAAACTTACCCTTAAGTCTTGGCAGCACATTTGTATCACATAAAACACCGGAAGTGAGCCTCCAGTTTATCCATCCTGCTCTGATGCGATGTGCGATATCTTAGTCAATCTCCCCGTTACCCTAGATTCTATTTACTTACAACTCGAGATACTTAAAACTCTCTCTCTTGGGGATAAATTGAGCATCAAGCTTAACCTCTACGTCTGCATCATGGGTCCCATCACTGAATTTGCACTCCAAGTATTCTGTCTTGGTTCTACTCAGTTTGAAATCTTTAGACTCCAAAGTCTGTCTCCAAACCTCCAATATCACGTTAACTCCACTTCGCATCTCGTCAATCAACACTATATCATAGACAAATAGCATGCACCAAGGCACCTCCCATTGGATGTGTCGCGACAGTACATCCATCGCCAAGGAAAATAAAAAAGGCTTAAGAGCCGATCCATGGTGCAACCCCATCACCAAAGGAAATGCTCCGAGTCACCACCCACAGTCCTCACCCGAGTCTTAGCATCATCATACATATCCTTAATCATCCTAATGTACGCTACCGGAATGCCTCTAACCTCAAAACACCTCCACAGTACCTCCCTCAGGACTTTATCATACTCTTTCTCAAGGTCAATAAACACCATATGCAAATCCTTCTTCCTCTCCCTGTACTGCTCCACTATGCTCATTACCAGATGAATCCCTTCCATAGTCGAACACCCCGGCATGAATCCAAACTGATTCTCGGAAATAAACATGCACCTCCTATCCCTGGCCTCAACCACCCTCTCCCAAACCTTCATAGTATGACTCAACAACTTGATACCCCATAATTGTTATAATTTTGGATATCACCCTTGTTCTTGTAAAGAGGAACCATCGTACTCCACCTCCATTCTTTGGGCATCTTCTTCGTCTTAAAAATAACATTAAACAGCCCAGTGAGCCACCTCTAAACCTGCCTGCCCCGCGCTCTTCCAGAATTCCACCGGGATTTCGTCTGGCCCAATCGCTCTGCCCCTGCACATCTTACACATCACCCTTTCCACCTCCTCTACCGTAATCCGCCTACAGTACCCAAAATCCCACCGACTCTCAGAGTGCTCTAACTCACCTAGCACAATGCTTCTATTCCCCTCCTCGTTCAACAGTTTCTGAAAGTATGTCTGCTATCTTCTCCTAATAAGTGCCTCGTCCATCAACACTTTGCCATCCTCGTCCTTGATGCACTTGACTTGGTCTAAATCGCGGGTTTTCCGCTCCCCTAACCTTGGCCAATCGGTACAATTTCTTGTCCCCGCCTCTGCCCCTGAGCTTATCATACAAACGAGCAAACGCCGCATTCTTAGCCATCGTAACTGCTAACTTCGCCTCTTTCTTTGCCTTTCTGTAACACTCCTGATAAGTCATTGTTTTCTCCTCGTTTGTACTCTCCACTAGCTTCAAATAAGTAGCTTTATTAGCTTTCACTTTATCTTAAACCTCTCCATTCCATCACCAGTCCCCTTTATGACCCCAGTAGAGCCCTTCATGACCCCTAAGACCTCTCTAGCAGCTACCATAATGCAATTCGCAGTCGTGAACCACATACTAGATGCGTTCTCCCTACTCTTCCAGGCCCTCATAGCCAACAACTTCTCCCCTAACTCCAGAGCATTATCTTTTCAATTCCATGTACAAGCCTAAATTTCTGTCATCGCATATTTTTATTGGCGACAAATTCTGTTCTACCGAAATATTTAATATCCATCATATCCATGTTTGCATCAACTCCAAGAATCTTTGATATCTCAAAGTGAACAGATTTAAAATCCCAATCCATATTGATCACCCTATCAACATTGAGATTCTTAAAATTGTGCTGCATATCCCATTCCCTCGCATGTTGAACAAAAATTGTGATTCTATTATCCATGGCAGAATAAATAAAGCAGATATTTCTGTTGTTTCCTTTCTATTCGTTGCTTCTCATTTCTTTGCATAATATATGCAATATATGGAATATAAATTATTATATCCGTAATGGAAGAAGCTATTATCGAACGATTGGGACGCTAACTTAGAAAGTAAATCATCTTAATTAAGGAGAGGATTCCCAGTGAAACTAAAATCTTTTGGTTTCTTTTAAGGAAATAAATGCATTTAGTGCTTGTTTATTGCATTGAGTGCTAGACAATATAGTAATTATTTTATTACCGTGTGTTTAAAATAGTTATTGTTGCTACATTTCTGGACATTTTCTTTAACTTTTGGTATTTATATTTTTTATCTGAGTATTTTACATGCCTAATCCTTTTTTAGCAACTATTTCAGTAAATAGAGTCATTTCTTGTCTATTTATTAAATAATATTTTTTTTACATTATTAGCATATTACTAAAATTATGTTCCGCATTTTATGAGTTAATAGAATGCAATAATCAGGGGATCTACTTTTAGTTTACATTAGACCATACTCATCGATATGCATAACATCATATTAATCCTCTCCATTTTTGGAACTAATCAATATATTGCTCGATTTCCAGATCGTCAATCATTGACAAATCCTACGAAACATTGAAGTTTGATTCGCTAATAATCGGATTCGACAATATACTATCTCTACCTTTCTCCTTTAATGTTATACACAGAGGAAGCAGTGAATGCCAGCTTTTTTCTTTTCAATTTCATGTACAAGCCTAAATTTCTGTTGTCGTATATATTTATTGGCGAAAAATTTTGTTCTACCGAAATATTTAATATCCATATCCATGTTTGCATCAACTCCAAGAATCTTTGATATCTCAAAGCGAATGGATTTAAAATCCCAATCAATATTGGTCACCCTATCAATATTGAGATTCTTACAATTGTGCTGCATATCCCATTCCCTCTCATGTTTAACAAAAATTGTAATTCGATTATCCATGGAAGAATAAATAAAGCAGATATTTCTGTTATTTCCTTTCTATTCGTTGCTTCTCATTTCTTTGCATAATATATGCAATACATGGAATATAAAATATTATGTCCGTAATGAAAAAACTTGTTATCGAACGATTGGGATGCTAACTTAAGAAGTAAATCATCTTAATTAAGGAGAAGATTCCCAGTGAAACTGAAATCCTTTGGTTTCTTTTAAGGAAATAAATGCATTTATTTCTTGTTTATTGCATTGAGTGCTAGGAAATATAGTAATTATTTTATTGCCGTATGTTTAAAATAGTTATTGTTGCTAAATTTTTGGAAAGTTTCTTTATATTTTGATATTTATATTTTTTATCTGAGTATTTTACATGCCTAATCCTGTTTTAGCAATTATTTTTATTAAATAGAATCATTTCTTGTCTATTTGATAAATAATATTTTTTTATATTATTAGCATATTACTAAAATTATGTTCAATATTTAATGAGTTAATGGAATGCAATAGTCAGGGGATCTACTTTTAGTTTACATTAGGCCATAATCATCAATATGCGTAACGTCATATTAATCCTCTGCATTTTCGGACTAATCAATATATTAATCGAGTTTCAGATTGTCAATCATTGGCAAATCCTGCAAAATATTGAAGTTTGATTCGCTAATAATCGGATTCGACAATATACTATCTCTACCTTGCTCCTTTAATATTATACATAGAGGAAGCAGTGAATGCCGACTTTTTTCTTTTCAATTCCATGTACAAGCCTAAATTTCTGTCGCCGTATATATTTACTGGCGAAAAATTCTGTTCTACCGAAATATTTAATATCCATCATATCCATGTTTGCATCAACTCCAAGAACTTTGATATCTCAAAGAGAATGGATTTAAAATCCCAATCCATATTGATCAACACCCTATCAACATTGAAATTCTTACAATTGTGCTGGATATCCCATTCCCCCTCATGTTGAACAAAAATTGTAATTCTATTATCCATGGCAGAATAAATAAAGCAGATATTTCTGTTGTTTCCTTTCTATTCGTTGCTTCTCATGTCTTTGCATAATTTATGCAATATATGGAATATAAAATATTATATCCGTAATGAAAGAAGCTATTATCGGACGATTGGGACGCTAACTTAGGAAGTAAATCATCTTAATTAAGGAGAAGATTCTCAGTGAAACTGGAATCCTTTGGTTTCTTTTAAGGAAATAAATACATTTAGTGTGTGTTTATTGCATTGAGTGCTAGGAAATATAGTAATTATTTTATTTCCGTGTGTTTAAAATAGTTATTGTTGCTAAATTTATGGAAATATTCTTTCAATTTTGCTATTTATATATTTCATCTGAGTATTTTACATGCCTAATTCTTTTTAGCAATTATTTCAGTAAATAGAATCATTTCTTGTCTATTTGATAAATAATATATCTTTTACATTTTTAGCATATTACTAAAATTATGTTCAGCATTTAATGAGTTAATGGAATGCAATAGTCAGGGGATCTACTTTTAGTTTACATTAGACCGTACTCATCGATATGCATAACATCGTATTAATCCTCTCCATTTTCGGAACCTTACTCCTTTAATGTTATACACAGAGGAATTAGTGAATGTCAGATTTTTTATTTTCAATTTCATGTACAAGCCTAAATTTCCGTCGTCGTATATTTTTATTGGCGAAATATTCTCTTCTACCAAAATATTTAATGTCCATCATATCCATGTTTGCATCAACTCCAAGAATTTTTGATATCTCAAAGCGAATGGATTTAAAATCCCAATCCATATTGATCAACACCCTATCAACATTGAGATTCTTAAAATTGTGCTGCATATCCCATTCCCCTTCTTGTTGAACAAAAATTGTTATTCTATTATCCATGGCAGAATAAATAAAGCAGATATTTCTGTTGTTTCCTTTCTATTCGTTGCTTCTCATCTCTTTGCATAATTTATGCAATATATGGAATATAAAATATTATATCCGTAATGAAAGAAGCTATTATCGGACGATTGGGACGCTAACTTAGGAAGTAAATCATCTTAATTAAGGAGAAGATTCCCAGTGAAACCGAAATCCTTTGGTTTCTTTTAAGGAAATAAATGCATTTAGTGTGTGTTTATTACATTNAATTATGTTCAATATTTAATGAGTTAATGGAATGCAATAGTCAGGGGATCTACTTTTAGTTTACATTAGGCCATAATCATCAATATGCGTAACGTCATATTAATCCTCTGCATTTTCGGACTAATCAATATATTAATCGAGTTTCAGATTGTCAATCATTGGCAAATCCTGCAAAATATTGAAGTTTGATTCGCTAATAATCGGATTCGACAATATACTATCTCTACCTTGCTCCTTTAATATTATACATAGAGGAAGCAGTGAATGCCGACTTTTATCTTTTCAATTCCATGTACAAGCCTAAATTTCTGTCATCGCATATTTTTATTGGCGACAACTTCTGTTCTACCGAAATATTTAATATCCATCATATCCATGTTTGCATCAACTCCAAGAACTTTGATATCTCAAAGCGAATGTATTTAAAATCCCAATCCATATTGATCAACACCCTATCAACATTGAAATTCTTACAATTGTGCTGGATATCCCATTCCCCCTCATGTTGAACAAAAATTGTAATTCTATTATCCATGGCAGAATAAATAAAGCAGATATTTCTGTTGTTTCCTTTCTATTCGTTGCTTCTCATCTCTTTGCATAATTTATGCAATATATGGAATATAAAATATTATATCCGTAATGAAAGAAGCTATTATCGGACGATTGGGACGCTAACTTAGGAAGTAAATCATCTTAATTAAGGAGAAGATTCCCAGTGAAACCGAAATCCTTTGGTTTCTTTTAAGGAAATAAATGCATTTAGTGTGTGTTTATTACATTGAGTGCTAGGAAATATAGTAATTATGTTATTGCCGTGTGTTTAAAATAGTTATTGTTGCTAAATTTATGAAAATATTCTTTAAAGTTTGCTATTTATATTTTTCATCTGAGTATTTTGCATGCCTAATCCTTTTTAGCAATTATTTCAGTAAATAGAATCATTTCATGTCTATTTGATAAATAATATATCTTTTACATTTTTAGCATATTACTAAAATTATGTTCAACATTTAATGAGTTAATGGAATGCAATAGTCAGGGGATCTACTTTTAGTTTACATTAGACCATACTCATCGATATGCATAACATCATATTAATCCTCTCCATTTTCGGAACCAATCAATATATTGATCGATTTCTAGATTGTCAATCATTGGCAGATCCTGCGAAACATTGAAGTTTGATTCGTTAAAAATCGAATTCGACCATATACTATTACTACCTTGCTCCTTTAATGCTATATACAGAGGAATTAGTGAATGTCAGCTTGTTTCTTTTCAATTTCATGTACAAGCCTAAATTTCCGTCATCGTATATTTTTATTGGCGAAATATTCTCTTCTACCAAAATATTTAATGTCCATCATATCCATGTTTGCATCAACTCCAAGAATCTTTGATATCTTAAAGCGAATGGATTTAAAATCCCAATCCATATTGATCAACACCCTATCAACATTGAGATTCTTAAAATTGTGCTGCATATCCCATTCCCCCTCTTGTTGAACAAAAATTGTTATTCTATTATCCATGGCAGAATAAATAAAGCAGATATTTCTGTTGTTTCCTTTCTATTCGTTGCTTCTCATCTCTTTGCATAATTTATGCAATATGTGGAATATAAAATATTATATCCGTAATGAAAGAAGCTATTATCAGACTATTGGGACGCTAACTTAGGAAGTAAATCATCTTAATTAAGGAGAAGATTCCTAGTGAAACTGAAATCCTTTGGTTTCTTTTAAGGAAATAAATGCATTTAGTGTGTATTTATTGCATTGAGTGCTAGGAAATATAGTAATTATTTTATTGCTAGTGTTTAAAATAGTTATTGTTGCTAAACTTATGGAAATATTCTTTAAATTTTGCTATTTATATTTTTCATCTGAGTATTTTACATGCCTAATCTTTTTTTGCAATTATTTCAGTAAGTAGAATCATTTTATGTCTATTTGATAAATAATATCCTTTTTACGTTTTTAACATATTACTAAAATTATGTTCAGCATTTAATGAGTTAATGGAATGCAATAGTCAGGAGATCTACTTTTAGTTTACATTAGACCATACTCATCGATATGCATAACATCATATAAATCCTCTCCATTTTCGGAACCAATCAATATATTGATCGATTTCCAGATTGTTAATCATTGGCAGATCCTGCGAAACCTTGAAGTTTGATTCGTTAAAAATCGAATTCGACCATATACTATCACTACCTTGCTCCTTTAATGCTATATACAGAGGAATTAGTGAATGTCAGCTTTTTTCTTTTTAATTTCATGTACAAGCCTAAATTTCCGTCGTCGTATTTTTTTATTGGCGAAATATTCTCTTCTACCAAAATATTTAATATCCATCATATCCATGTTTGCATCAACTCCAAGAATCTTTGATATCTCAAAGCGAATGAATTTAAAATCCCAATCCATATTGATCAACACCTTATCAATATTGAGATTCTTAAAATTATGCTGCATATCCCATTCCCCCTCTTGTTGAACAAAAATTATTATTCTATTATCCATGACAGAATAAATAAAGCAGATATTTCTGTTGTTTCCTTTTTATTCGTTGCTTCTCATCTCTTTGCATAATATATGCAATATATGAAATATAAAATATTATATCCGTAATGGAAGAAGCTACTATCGGACGATTGGGACGCTAACATAGGAAGTAAATCATCCTAACTAAGGAAAAGATTCCCAGTGAAGCTGAAATCCTTTGTTTTCTTTTAAGAAACTAAATGCACTGAGTGCGTGTTTATTGCATTGAGTGCTAGGAAATATAGTAATTATTTTATTGCCATCTGTATAAAATAGTTATTGTTGCTAAATTTATGAAAATATTCTTTAAGTTTTGCTATTTATATTTTTCATCTAAGTATTTTACATGCCTAATCCTTTTTTAGCAATTATTTCAGTAAATAGAGTCATTTCTTGTCTATTTGATAAATAATATTTTTTTTACATTATTAGTATTTTACTAAAATTATGTTCAACATTTAATGAGTTAATAGAATGCAATAGTCAGGGGATATACTTTTAACTTACATTAGACCATATTGATCGATATGCATAACATTATACTAATCCTCTCCATTTTCGGAACTAATCAATATATTGATCGATTTTCAGATTGTCAATCATTGGCAAATCCTGCGAAACATTAAAGTTTGATTCGTTAAAAATCGAATTCGACCATATATTATCACTACCTTGCTCCTTTAATGTTATAGACAGAGGAATCAGTGAATGTCAACTTTTTTTATTTTCAATTTCATGAACAAGCCTAAATTTCTGTCGTCGTATAATGTTAATGACGAAAACTTTTGTTCTACCGAAATATTTAATATCGATCATATCCATGTTTGCATCAACTCCAAGAATCTTTGATATCTCTAAGCGAATGACTTTAAAATCCCAATCAATATTGATCAACACCCTATCAACATTGAGATTCTTAAAATTGTGCTGCATATCCCATTCCCCCTCATGTTGAACAAAACTTGTGATTATATTATCCATGGCAGAATAAATAAAGCAGATATTTCTGTTGTTTCCTTTCTATTCGTTGCTTCTCATCTCTTTGCATAATATATGTAATATATAGAATATAAAATATTATATCCGTAATGGAAGAAGCTATTATCGGATGATTCGGACGCTAACTTAGGAAGTAATTCGTCTTAATTAAGGAGAAGATTACCAGTGAAACTGAAATCCTTTGGTTTCTTTTAAGGAAATAAATGCATTGAGTGCGTGTTTATTGCATTGAGTGCTAGAAAATATAGTAATTATTTAATTTTCGTGTGTTTAAAATAGCTGTTGTGGCTAAATTTCCGGAAAATTTCTTTAAATTTTGTTATTTATATTTTTTATCTAAGTATTTTACATGCCTAATCCTTTTTAGCAACTCTTTCAGTAAGTAGAATCATTTCTTGTCTATTTGATAAACAATATTTGTTTTACATTAGTAGCATATTACTAAAATTATGTTCAGCATTTAATGAGTTAATGGAATGCAATAGTCAGGTGATCTACTTTTGTAATGACTCGACCGGTCGTTTAGAGTATTTACACTTCGCTCTGTTGTTTAAGGGCATGAATAGTTCCGTATGATGTATTATGACTTATGTGGACCGTCAGTTTTGATTTTCGGGTTATTCGGAAGTGATTTGGAAGAATGATTCTCAGCAAAAAGCTTTAAATTTGAAAGGATTGATCAAGTTTGACTTTTTAGTATTTGACCTCGGATTGGGATTTTGATGGTTCCGTTAACTCCGTTGGGAGATTGTGGACTTAGGAGCACATCCGGATTGTTATTTGGAGGTCCGTGATTGAATTTGGCTCGCAATGACGAAAGTTAAAATTTTGGAAAGTTTGACCGGGAGTGTAACGACCCGGCCAGTCCTTTTGAATATTATAACCCCGTTCCCCCATTTACTGTTCAATTTATATCTTTCAATTGATTTATGATTTATCGGGTTAGTTAGTTCGGGGCTGGAAGGAACTCGGAGTGAATTGAGATACTTAGTCTCATAATTGAAAAACATATTAAGTTAGAAAAGTGAACTGGATATGAATCTATGTGTAAACGACCTCGGATTTGAATTTTGATGATACCAATAGCTCCGTATGGTAATTTTGGGCTTAGGAGAGTGTCCGGAATATTATTTGAATGTCCGTAGAGGAATTAAGCTTGAAATGACGAAAGTTTAATTTTTGAAAAGTTTGACCGGGGGGATGACTTTTTGATATCGGGGTCGGAATCCGATTCTAAAAATTGAAATACCTCTTTTGTTTTATTTATGACTTGTGTGCAAATTTTAAGGTCAATCAGACATGATTTGATAGGTTCCGGAGTCATTTGTAGAAATTAGAAATTTCAAAGTTCATTAGGCTTGAATTGGGGTGTAATTCATGGTTTTAGCATTGTTTGAGGTGATTTGAGGATTCGACTAAATCCGTATGATATTTTAGGACTTGTTGGTATATTTGGTCGAGGTCCCGTGGAGCTCGGGTGAGTTTCGGATGGTTAACGGGTTGGATTTTGGACTTGGAACTCTACAGGAATTTTTCTGATGCACCATCTGCTTTCCTTCATCGCGTTCGTGAGTGGAGCCTGGCGTTCGCGAAGAGGAACTGAGAGGCTGGCAATATTTTCTCTTCGCGTTCACGAAGAGAAGCATGCGTTCGCGAAGGGTGGACTGGGTATGCATCGCAAATGCGAGAGGTGTTACGCGTTCGCGAAGAAGAGAGGAAGCACTTGAGGACCCCATGCAATTGGTGTACGCTCTTGCGTAGGGGATGTCGCGTTCGCGTAGTGAGGGGGAACGAAGCATCGCGTTCGTGATGGGTTGAACGTGTTCGCATAGAAGGCATTGAGGTAGAGGAATTTTGTGCTTCGCGAACGCGAGGGTGATGTCGCGTTCGCGAAGGAGGAATTTGGACGGGCGATATTTTGTGCTTCGCGAACGCGAGGCACTGACCGCGTTCGCGAAGAAGAAAAGCCTGGGTAGTGAGTTTAAGTTCTGAAAATAGGACTTCGTCCCATTTTTAGTTTTTGACGATTTGGAGCTCGGATGTGAGGCGATTTTGGGTGATATTCAGAGGAAACAACGGGGTAAGTGTTCTTAACTCAATATTGGTTAAATTACGCAAATCCATGGTTGTTTTTATCTTTTAATTGGTAAATTGAGTTGGAAAAATTTGAAAACCCTCTTGGTTTAAATTGAAGATTTGAGGGACCAAACGACGTCAGACTTTGATGAATTTGGTATGGTTAGACTCGTGAGTGAATGAACTTTCTAGTTTTGTAAATTTTGTCGAATTGTGATACGTGGGCCCGGGGGCCGGGTTTGAGCCAATTTTGAGTTTTGGTCTAATTTGATAGTTTTTTTTGTGGAATTCATTCCATTACCGTATATTAATGATATTGTACTGATTGTGAATAGATTAGGAGCTTTTGGAGACCGATTCCACAGACGAGGGCATCCCGAAATAGGATTTTACGTTGTTAAGGTAAGTAACACTTTTAAGTCTGGCTTTGAGGGTATAAACCCGGAGATTTGATATCACGTGATTGTTTGGAAGTGATACCCACGCTAAGTGACGAGCGTGTGGGCGTGCACCGCGAGGAATTGAGACTTGGTCCGTCCCGTGAGGCTGTGAGGCCTAATGGCTATTATCTGTGATTATGTGTTTATTTGTTGTTGAACTTGTTTGCCTTCATGTTAGAGATTATGCTTAGGCTTTATTCATGATCACATTATATATACTCAGTCATAGAAATTATTGTACATGTTTACCTCAGTCTCTATTATTTGCTAATATGCGGTGATACTTGATGTGGGTTGTGTTCCCTTATTTGTTGGTGATGATGAGGCTAGTGAGGTACATGATTGAGTGAGGCCGAGGGCCTGGTTGTGAGGATATTAATACCATAGCACGTGATTTGTCCACGTAGCACGTGAGTTGACCGTGCGGATCCAGGTATTGATACCATAGCACGTGAGTTGTCCGCGTAGCATGTGAGTTGACCGTGTGGATCTAGGTATTGATATGATGACACGTAAGTTATCCGTGCTTAGCGCTTGGGCTTTGGGAGCCCCTCCGGAGTCTGTACACACCCCAGTGAGCGCAGAGTGTTGAGTATTTTGTGTATTGAGTGCTGAGTGTGAGTGGTGAGTGATGGAGTGACACTGTTGTGAGGTTGTATTTATTTGTGTTGTTGCTGCATTTATCTGTTAAACTTCCTTGTGGCATTTACCGAGTTATGGAATTACCTGTTTCTTTCTGTTTATTTTTAAATTGTGCAAAATAAATAATTGGACTGTTTTACTTAGCTCGTCATTATTGCTCAGTTCCTTAGTTATTTCTGTTACTTGCTGAGGTGGTTGTACTCATGCTACACCCTGCAATTAATATGTAGATTCAGGTGAGTTAGAGCGCGGCAATTGTTGAGTTTAGGCCGGCTATCTGTGGAGATTGCAAGGTAGCTGCTAGCGTCCGCAGGACCTTGTTACTCCTTTTATCATTTCTTCTTTTCGATTGTATTGACAGTTAGACAGTTTCATTTATTAGTTCATAGATTTAGACGCTCCCGACTTAGTGACACCCCGATGCTTGGGGTTCATTTCTGTATTTTTTTATATTATATTTAGAGCTGATTTAGTTTATGAAAAATTTAAATGTTGAAATATTTTATTAAATTCTTATAATCGGTTTAGTAGTAATATTTTGGGAAGTAGGCTTTCCTTGTAACACGATAGGCGCCATCACGACCATGGTTAGATTTTGGGTTGTGACAGGGAGTGGACATTTTGATATTGGGGTCGGATTCCAATTCCGAAAGTTAGAGTAGGTCCGTAATGTCGAATGTGACTTGTGTGCAAATTTTGAGGTTAATCGTACATGATTTGATAGGTTTCGGCATCAGTTGTGGAAGTTGAAGTTTCAAAGTTCAATGATTTTGAATTGAGGTGTGATTCATCGTTTCGATATTGTTATGTGTGTTTTGAGGCCTCGAGTAGGTCCGTGTTATGTTATGGGACTTGTTGGTATGTTTGGACGGGGTCCTGAGGGGCTTGGGCATGGTTCGGATTGATTTCGAATCATTTTTCTTCATTTTTGGTACTGATGTGTTCTGTTGTTTTCTGGTATCGCGGTTCTTCATCGCGTTTGCGCGGCAAGTGTAGCGAACGCGTAGTGCATTTGGATGGCAGCAGCAAATTGTTCTTCACGATCGCAAAGTATGTCTCGCGTTCGCGAAGAGTTGGGGCAAGTCCTCTTCGCGTTCACGTATGGAGGATCGCGTTCACGTAGTGTTGAGGTTGGCAGCTGAGAATTTGAGCGTTCTTCTATCCGATCGTGTAAACTTAGTCGCGTTCACGAAGCTTTGGCAGTAGTGTTCATCGCGTTCGCGTGGGTTGAATCGCGAACACTTAGAGTCTTTTGTGGCAGTGTACATTTTTTTCATCGCGAATGCGATGGTTCGCTCGCGTTCGCGAAAGAGGAGGCCTGGGCAGATTATAAAGTACTCTATTTCGAGGGTTTCGACCATTGTTACATTTTGGGAGCGATGGAGCTCGGATTGAGGCGATTCTTGAAGCAATTTTCACCATATGAATTGGGGTAAGTGTTCTCTACTTGGTTTTGGTTATATTCCATGAATCTATATTTAATTTTAGCTTTTGGTTGATGAATGTTTAAAGAGGAAATTGGGGGTTTTGGCCTAAAGTTTCATAGTATGAATTTTTGCGTTTTGAACATCGAATTGGGGTCGGATTTAAGTGAAAGTAGTATGGTTGGACTCATAATTGAATGGGTTATTGGATTTTATAAATTTTGTCGGGTTCCGAGGGGCGGTCCCGAGTTGGGCTTTTGGCCGATTTTGAGCTTTTGATTCAAGATTTGATCTTTTTCGATCGGGATTGGTTTCTTTAGCATCATTTGATGTATTTGAGTTGTTTTTGGTTAGTTTCGAGCCGTTCGGAGGTCAGAACGCGCGGGATGGCATTTTGGAGCATCGTTTGGCTTGCCCGGCATTGGTATTAGCTTGTTCGCGGTACGTAACTCTTTTAAACTTAGTGATGAGGGTATAGAACCCCGCATTACGTGTTATGTGATTGGTATTGAGGTAACGCACATGCTAGGTGACGGGTGTGTGGGCGTGCACCCTGTGAATTGGGACTATGTTGTTCCTATGGCACTGTATAGTGGCCCCAATTTTCTTGATATTTGTATTTCACCATGTGATAAAGTAACTGAGCCGTCAATCATGCTAGATATCATGTTTAGGCTTTATGCTGATATTGTGTGTACCCATAGTGGTCGTTTCTTGCTGTCATCTCACTGATTTTCATCGATATTTTGTACTCAATCATATTCATGCATTCATATCATATCTCAGTCTTAGCTGTTGTTTATTGATACATCATATCATTGTTCTCGGGCTAGTTTCATGATATTGTGAGCCCTTGAGTGAGACTGGAGAGATTGATAATTGAGTGAGGTTGAGAGCCTGATTATGAGTGACAGTATTTGGATCGGGTTGCACGTCGTAGCAGTATTTGGATCGGGCTGCACGCCACAGCAGTATTTGGATCGGGCTGTATGCCGCAGCAGTATTGGATCGGGTTGCGTGTCGCAGTAGTATTGGGTCGGACTGCATGCCGCAGCAATATAGAGCTTGGGCTGAAGGAGCCCCTTCGGAGTCTATACACCCCCAGTGAGCGCAGTCGACTTTATATATATGTGGATCGGGCTGCAGGCCGTAAGAGTTATTATACAATGCTGAGTGATTTAGTGTGCTGAGTATTGAGCCTAGTGAGAGAGGATGCGAGGCAGTGAGATTGAGTACTCTGAGAGTGTGAGTACATGATTCATCTCTGAGATACATGGCATTTATATGCACACATGACATACATGCATAAAGATGCATTTTGCCTCATGCTATATAGTATCACGTCATTCATGACTTATTATACACATTGATATGTGGGTACAGAGAGGTATTTTATACATGTTATTTGGAAAGAAAATGAAACATTTTATTTATCGTGGAAAGGATATTTGAAAAATTACAGTTTTCAAACTTACTCATACTTCTGGCATTTTCGGTAAGAGATCTGGGATTTTGCTTTCACTGAGATATTGAAAAGCTCGACCATTTTCTAGAACTGTGAACGAGCTAGTACTTTTTACTTTTGGGATATCTCTTTTATACTTGCATTTATGTTGTTATGAACTGTTATGGAATATTGGTATTGGACCCGACCCGGTGTCAGCTCGTCACTACTTTCAACCTAAGGTTCAGTCTGTTACTTACTCAGTACATGGGGTCGGTTGTACTGATACTACACTTCTGCACATTACGTGCAGATGTTGGTTGTTGTTGTTGCTGTGTTAGATGGTTGCGGGACTTGAAAATGTACCTGCGTCACTGTGGTAGCTGCCTCCTTTGTTCGGGGTAGCCTTAGATTATAAAACTCTATTATGTACTTTTCAAGAGACTATGTATTTATTTTATTTTTTCTTTGTAAATTATATTCTTAGAAGCTCATGATTTGTACTACCAGTTCTTGGGGGAAATGCATAATATTCAAATATTTCTTTATTTAATCACTTTATTGATTGTTAATGGAATTGGTTAGGGGTTAATTGGCTTACCTAGCGGGTTGGATTAACTGCCATCACGACTAGTGGATTTGGGGTCGTTATAGATTGGTATCAGAGCTCTAGGTTCATAGGTTCTACAAGTTACAAGCAAGTATCTAGTAGAGTCTTGCGGATCGGTATGATGACGTCCATACCTATCTTCGTGAGGCTACATGACATTTAGGATATACTTCCCATCTTTCTTTCTTTATCGTACGGCATTGATTTATCTTGAAGCATAACTCTTTGAATTCCTTCCACGCATTCATGTGCGCACATGAGCGCTCGGTACCAGTTGTGCATCGACGGCTTGTGATTCCATGAAAGAGGTGCGAGATGTGATTTCGATATGCTGATGATGGGCCAGTTTGAAGGACTTGAGGCCGGGTTTTGACTGTATCTTAAGCACAGAGATGTTGATTATGTGAGCATGTACTTTTGGATTTATATGTTCGGTAGTTTCCCTATTAGTGGAATTGGTGTCTAGATGGCTACGTGATGAGTATGATGTGACCGCGAGATGTGTTTATATGATTTGAATGTGACGAGAAGGGTTTGCTTTAGGTGTAGAAAGAACTATTTGGTGCTTGATTTCCATTTTGATTTGACGTATAGTATCGAGTTATGGGTGTGTTGAAGGATCCTTTTCATGTCGTGATGTGAGTTCAGACTCAGGAAGATTAAGGGGTTGTGTAATAGTTATGACTGTAGAAGGGTATATAAGGATGTCAATTTGAGGCTAAGCAGGTGGGGTATCTCCTGCGGGAGGTCCTGAGGTTGTGCGATCCCTATGTTGTTTTGTAGAGAGTTCTCTTTTACTAGTGAATTATATATAGTGTAATTTGAGTTTGGATCGCTTGTGGAAGCTGGCTTGACTGTTACAAGGATGAATGCAAGATTTGTAGACGATTTGAGGTATTATATGGTTTGTGTTACATGAACTTATGAAGAATTAGTTGAAGTTCAGTGCGAGATTTTAGCAGCAACAGAGTATGAGCATTGTGAGTTATTGTGTGCTTTGATCTATGGCTTGGAGCTGAGTGGGGGAGTCTGCTATGGGTAAGTTGATTGCATGGTTGTGTGCTGTATTGGTTTCAGTTTGAGGTATACTGGTGAATCAGTTATGACTGGCAGAGGTTGAGTTCGAGGAGGACTCGAGTAAAGGAATTTCTGGTCACAGGTTGTATTACGCTATATGGGTATATGGGAATCATAAAATAATTGAGTGGCTATTCGCGAACGATGTAGTGTACATGGAGTAGGAATTTGCTCGGTTGCTTAGGGGTGTGAGTTACTCCCTTGGGTGTTGGTGTGCTAATGGGGTACATGTCGTTCGGTCCGTTTGGTCGGTTTAATCAAGATTTGAGGAGAGTGGATGACTCTCGAGAATGGTTCTATTGGATTCAAGATTTATATGTAAAAATTGGGAATCTTCAGGATGTGTAATTTGCTAGAAACTGAGATTTATATGGAAGGGTGTCAATAGTTGTGGCATTTCTATATCATTATGGATTCTACATATCAGAATCAAGAAGGTGAAGGTAATGACTTTAGATTCGCAGGTAGTCTCTTCAAAGTAAGTATTTTGGTTGTGGTACTTTTGGGATACATAAAGAGGGAATTCAGTGTGTTATAAGCCTTAGGGCGGTGTGATCCTATGCTAAAGTTCATGGTGCAAGTGTTGGTCAAGGTTAGTAGTGTTATAGTAAGGAAAGGTGTCAATTCGAAGGCAACTCAGAAGGAACTCAGAGAATGATGATAGCTTGGTAACGGGTTGGATCAGCACGGTAACAGATGTGATTGGTGTTTTTGGTTCTTATGATGTAGTAAGTTTCTACAGGTGTTTCGTGGCAATGCTCTTCGGTGTTTGGCAACCTACGTATCTTGGTTGATTTGGAGGGATTCAGTCCTGACGGGTTGGTATTGTGCAAATGGGATTTAGAAAGTTCTTTATGGTTTCTACCACGGTTAGAGATTTATATTTCCTACTGGCATGAGAAGCATGTGATGTATAGTGATTTTCTCCTGGATGGGATCAAAAGAAAAGTTCTTGGCTAATTAAGTATGCAGTTGCTTGTGACTCGGAGTGGATTATGAGATTTTTGTACTTTTCATACGATAGCATGGTATATGCGGTGTGTTGTGTGGGATTGATATTTGCATGAGCAAGGTCACGGTGTATTCTTAGGCAACATGGACGGTTTCAGATGACTAGGTGAATGATATTTATATTTGATATGGCTGGAAGAAAGTATACATTTCAGAAGGGGCAATGTGTTTTGATTTATGGATACTTCATTGGTATTGCGACACTCATGGTTGATCGACTGCTGATATTCAAATTTTGCTATGTGGCACAGAAGAATTATAGAAGTATTCCTCGTGGGATGATCGTATATGAGAGAAGTGTTAGACATTCAGGTGATGGAGGTGAGATCAGATATGGTAATTCGTGTGTTCTGTTCTATGGTCTCTCGAGGTATATAATATGGACCAGCGTTTGGATGGGGTCACGCGTTGTAGCGGAGTTGTATTGAGATATGATCCTTTGTGTTAGATTTGTGTAGTTTGGTTCTACGGTGTGTGCTAGGCTCTTAGCATGGTGTCGTGATGGTATTTGTTAAGCTGGCGGGACAATCCTCTAGTTTGAGTCATTTTCAGGATTGACTACATTTGGAATGTTTCTTATTGGTGCACGGATTGCACGGGTCATGGCTTTAGATTGTATAGGTGCGTCATGTCACTAGAGTGGTCGTGTTAGATGAGATAAGGTCACTGAACCTAGAATGGATGCTATCAGATCTGATTGTGGTATATTTGGAAGGATAATATAGGAAGTCGCCTTAGAAATTGTCTATAATTCTTGTAGAAGGAGCGAGAGCTCCATGAATTGTTGGTCTGATGAATGGTTATGAGTTTCTACGTGTTTCTTTCATCATCGGCAGTGTACGAAGGTTTTAGGACGAGGTTTGGTTTGACATGAGGTTTATTACCGGAATTGGGTTGTTTGAGCAGCTACTATGATTAGAAATCATTGCTTCGAGTATTTGAGTTATGTGGTATATCATGCGACTGTATCTTAGGTTATGGTTGCGGCTTGGTACAGCTTGTTCAGAATTATACAGAGTGTAGATACGAGATTCTGATCTTATAGAAATTGTGGTTGTTGGAAATTGGATTCTAAGGTTCATGGGCTAGGTTGAATTAAGGAACTAGAGTTATGTTGTGTTGTCGGGCCTATATGGGTTAGGGTGACGTGAGATCATCCCCGGGTATGTGCATGGTAAAGTTACACAGGGATTCGATGGCTTTTGGAACAACTCTGGGCATGTTCGAGGACGAACATATGTTTAAGTGGGGGAGGATGTAATGATCCGACCGGTATTGTGAGCATTTGCACTTCGCTTGGTTGTTTGAGGGCATGAGTAGCTCCGTATGATGTATTATGACTTATGTGGACCGTCAGTTTTGATTTTCAGGTTATTTGGAAGTGATTTGGAAGAATGATTCTCAGCTAAAAGCTTTAAATTTGAAAGGATTGACCAAGTTTGACTTTTTAGAATTTGACCTCGGATTGGGATTTTGATGGTTCCGTTAGCTCACTTGGGAGAAGGACTTAAGAGTGCGTCCGGATTGTGATTTGGAGGTCCGTGGTTAAATTTGGCACGCAATGGCGAAAGTTGAAATTTTGGAAAGTTTGACTGGGCATGGACTTTTTGATATCAGGGTCGTATTCCGATTCCGGAAGTTGGAGCAGGTCCGTAATGTCGAATGTGACTTGTGTGCAAAATTTGAGGTCAATCGGACGTGATTTGATAGGTTTCGGCATCGGTTGCGGAAGTTAAAGTTTCAAAGTTCAATGATTTTGAATTGAGGTGTGATTCGTCATTTAGATATTGTTATGTGTGTTTTGAGGCCTCGAGTAGGTCCGTGTTATGTTATGGGACTTGTTGGTATATTTGGACGGGGTCCCGAGGGGCTCGGGCGTGGTTCGGATTGATTTCGGATAATTTTTCTTCATTTTTGGTACTGCTGTGTTCTGCTGTTTCCTGGTATCTCGGTTCTTCATCGCGTTCTCTTGGCAAGTGTCGCAAACGCGTAGTGCATTTGGATGATAGCAGCAAATTGTTCTTCGCGATCGCGAAGTATGTCTCGCGATCGCGCAGAGTTGGGGCAAGTCCTCTTCGCGTTCGCGTAGTGTTGAGGTTGGCAGCTGGGAATTTGAGTGTTCTTCTATGCGATAACGTAAGGTTAGTCGCATTTGTGAAGCTTTGGTAGCGGTGTTCATTGCGTTCGTGGGTTGAATCGCGAACACGTAGAGTCTTTTGTGGCGGTGTGCATTTTGTTCATCGCGAATGCGATGGTTTGCTCGCGTTCGCGAAAACGGAGGCCTGGGCAGATTATAAAGTACTCTATTTCGAGGGTTTCAGCCATTTTTACATTTTGGGGGCTATGGAGTTCGTATTTAGGCGATTCTTGAAGCAATTTTCACCATATGAATTGGGGTAAGTGTTCTCTACTCGGCTTTGGTTATATTGCATGAATCTATCTTCGATTTTATCTTTTGGCTGATGAAATTTTAAAGAGGAAATTGGGGGTTTTGGCCTAAAGTTTCATAATATGAATGTTTGAGTTTTGAACATCGAATTGGGGTCGGATTTGAGTGAAACTAGTATGGTTGGACTCGTAATTGAATGGGTTGTTAGATTTGGTAAATTTTGTCGGGTTCCGAGGTGCGGTCTAGGGTTGGGCTTTTGGCCGATTTTGCGCTTTGGATTCAAGATTTGATCTTGTTCGATCGGGATTGGTTCCTTTAGCATCGTTTGATGTATTTGAGTTGTTTTTGGCTAGTTTTGAGCCGTTCAGAGGTCGTAATGCACGAGGTGGCATTTTTGATCATCGTTTGGCTGGCTCGACATTGGTATTGGCTTGTTCGAGGTAAGTAACTCTTCTAAACTTAGTGCTGAGGGTATGGAACCCCTCATTATGTGTTATGTGATTGGTATTGAGGTGACGCACATGCTAGGTGTCGGGCGTGTGGGCGTGCACCCTGTGAATTGGGACTCTGTTGTTCCCATGACACTGTATAGTGGCCCCTATTTTGATATTTGTGTTTTCACCATGTGATAAAGTAACTGAGCTGTCAATCATGCTAGATATCATGTTTAGGCTTTATGCTGATATTGTTTGTACCTATGGTGGTCGTTTCTTGTTGTCCTCTCACTGATTTTCATTGATATTTCGTACTCCGTCATATTCATGCATTCATAACATATCTCAGTCTCAGTTGTTATTTATGGATACGTCATATCAATGTTCTCGGTCTAGTTTCATGACATTGTGAGCCCATGAGTGAGACTGGAGAGATTGATAACTGAGTGAGGCTGAGAGCCTGATTATGAGTGATAGTATTTGGATCGTGCTGCATGCCGCAGTAGTATTTGGATCGGGCTACACGCCGCAGCAGTATTTGGATCGGACTGCATGCCGCAACAGTATTGAATCGGGCTGCGCGCTGCAACAATATAGCGCTTGGGCTGAATGAGCCCCTTCGGAATTTGTACACCCCCAGTGAGCGCAGTCGAATATATATTGATGGGGCTGCATGCCGCATCAGTTATTATACAACGCAGAGTGATTTAGTGTGTTGAGTATTGAGCTTAGTGAGAGAGGATGCGAGGTAGTGAGATTGAGTACTCTGAGAGTCTGAGTACATGATTCATCTCTGAGATACATGGCATTTACATGCACACATGACATACATGCATAGAGATGCATTTTTCCTCATGCTATATAGTATCACGTCATTCATGACTTATTATACACATTGATATGTGGGTACAAAGAGGTATTTTAGACTTGTTATTTGGAAAGAAAATGAAACATTTTATTTATCGTGGAAAGGATATTTGGAAAATTACAGTTTTCAAACTTATTCGTACTTTTGGCATTTTTAGTAAGAGATCTAGGATTTTCTTTCACTCAGATATTGAAAAGCATGACCATTTTCTGGAACTGTGAACGAGCTAAGTATTTTTTACTTTTGGGATATCTCTTTTATACTTGCATTTATGTTGTTATGAACTGTTGTGGAATATTGGTATTGGACTCGACCCGGTGTTAGCTCGTCACTACTTTTAATCTAAGGTTAGGTTTGTTACTTACTCAGTACACGGGGTCGGTTGTACTGATACAATACTTCTGAACATTTCGTGCAGATGTTGGTTGTTGTTGTTGCTATGTTCGAAGGTTGCGAGACTTGAAGATGCACCTGCGTTCCTGTGGTAGCTGCCTCTTTTGTTCGGGGTAGCCTTAGATTATAAAACTTTGTTATGTACTTTTCAACAGACTATGTATTTATTTCATTTTTGCTTTGTAAACTCTATTCTTAGAAGCTCATGATTTGTACTACTAGTTTTTGGGGGAATGTACAATATTCAGATATTTCTTTATTTAATCGCTTTATTGATTGTTAATGGAATTGGTTAGAGGTTAATTAGCTTACCTAGCGGGTTGGGTTAGGTGCCATCACGACTAATGGATTTGGGGTAGTGACAACTTTTAGTTTACATTAGACTATACTCATCGATATGCATAACATCATATTAATCCTCTCCATTTTCGGAACTAATCAATATATTGATTGATTTCCAGATTGTCAATCATTGGCAAATCCTGCGAAACATTGAAGTTTGATTCGTTAAAAATCGAGTTCGACCATATACTATCACTACCTTCCTCTTTTAATATTATACATAGAGGAATTAGTGAATGTCAGCTTTTTTCTTTTCAATTTCATGTACAAGCCTAAATTTCTGTAGTCGTATATTTTTTCCAGCGATAAATTCTCTTCTATCGAAATATTTAATATCCATCATATCTGTCACGACCGAAATTCCATTAGAGAGCATGATGGCTCCTAACAACGCTGTCAGGCCAGCCAACAATAATTGATTAACTTAATTACCCATTTCAGTATTTTTGAAATCATAATTTCCTTCAATTAAATAGTAAGAGATAGACTTTACAAAGTAAATGATAGTATTTTCACAGCTACAATACTGAACATCCCATAATCAACTAAGAAATATATTAGAAATACAACATCTCTCTGGAAATACAATTAGACAGGAGAGGGAAGATAACTATGATAGAGACTTTGTGTGCTGCAAATTCGCAACATGGGATGCAACTCATCTAAATCCCCGAAATAGCCGCGCCTCTACGCCCACAAGTCTACTAGACATATATGCACCTGCACAAAAATATACAGCAAGTGTATTATGAGTACGTAAATCAACGCATACCCAGTAAGTATCTAGTCTATCCTCGAAGAAGTAGTGACGAGAGGTCGACTCCGACACTTACTATGGGCTAACAATGAAATTGTGATATTATACTTAAGCATGGATTGTGTGAAACAGCTGTAAACTTAATAACAAGAAGTGAGTGGACAAATCTTTTATTAATAGGAAATTTTCCAAATTTATTCTCGTCATTTAACATTTTTGTATCTCACGCCAGTGAAGCAATATCGATTATTATTAATTCCAAAGATTTATCATGCGCAAATCATGTCGAGGTCATACGGCCCGATCAAACATAAATATTTAAACTGTGCAGTGCCAAGGGTCGAACGGCGTGAACCATAGATGCAACTATCTACTACCGAGGCATTCGGTCCGCTCCACAAAAGAAAAAAAATACATTCACAACAACCAATTCAAGATTTATTTAGGAAAATTATCCAAGGTAATACCAATTCTCATTAACGGTCAATAAAATGAAGTTTAACCTTTTACAATTCCTTTATCAAATTTCAATATGATTTAAGCAATTAAATTAACAAGTAAGGCACAAACATCGCAAGTATAACATAATTTGTGTCCTAGACTACCGGAACATGAGCACAATCTTGGACCGAAAAGTAGGCTTTGAGACGAGGTAAGTCTCTTTTCTAACCTTGTAAGAGGGAATTATCCCCATAGGTAAATTGATTAACATGTGTTTCTATTTGTGGGGGCTACATACGCACGAGGTGACGAGAGTCCATACGTAGATACTAATTAAGCTAATGTCCGGGGTAGTCTAGGACCCACATCATGCTATACTTGAGATGTTTGCACCCTTAAATGTTAATTTAAATGCGTAAGTTAGATTGGAAACTTATAAAGGAATTTTTAAAAGTTTAAATTTCACTTACTTGAAGTTGTGAATGGAACGCTTGATTGTTATTAAGAATTTGTGTTTCTTTAAAGTATTTTCTTCGAGAAGCGGGCTGAACGCCTCAATAGTAGATAGATGCATCTATGGTTTGAACCGTTCGACCCTCAGCAGTGCACAATTTAAATATTTATGTTAGATCGTGTCGTACGACCTCGGTATAATTTGCACATGATACATCTTCGGAATCATTTATAATTGATATTGTTTCATTGGCTTTAGATATAAATTGTTAAATGATGAAACTAAATTCGGGACTTAGTACTTGTGAAAGAATTATTTATTATTTCCTATTATTGAGGTTTTAATATTATTCACGAAATCCATGCATATTTGTAAATTTTGGCATAGTATTGTTAGCCCATAGTAAGTGTCAAACTCGATCCCTCATCACTACTTCTTCGAGGTTAGACTGGATACTTACTGGGTACATGCTGTTTACGTACTCACGCTACACTTCTGCACTTGATGTGTTGGATCTGAGGCAGGTGCATCTGGTTTCAGTCCGGTGCGCACGCTTGACTTCTAGTCCAAGACCACACGGTGAGCTGCCCTTCCGAGCCGTTCAGCAGCAACCAGAATCTCTCTTTTGATTTATTTTGTGTCTATTCTATTTCAGACAGTGGAGTAGAGATCTTTTGTATATTCTACTAGTAGCCCACACATTTGTGATACCAGATCTTGACACACATTAGTAGACTTATGATTTTGGATTTATTTTTATGATTACGATTTGCACTCAGTTGCTTTCGTTTAATTATTTTACATCTATAAATTTCTACTTTTAACAATGAGAAATGTTATTCGCCTAGCAACTTATTAAAACGGGAAACCACTACATTGATCAGTGTTGTCTTGTCTAACAATGGTGTTGGGCGCCATCATGGACTATAATGGGATTGGATCGTGACAACATGATATTAGAGCACTAGGTTCATGTAGGTCTCACAAGTTATGGGCAGGCCTAATAGAGTCTTACGGATTGGTGCAGAGACGTCCGTACTGATCTTCTAGAGGCTATAGGGTATTAGGAAACTACACTTTATTCATCTCCTGTCGTGCAGTTGATGGTATACTAAGTTTCTTCTCTTACTCTCTCACAAATGGTGAGAACACGCGCGTCAGATATTTCGGACCCGGGAGGAGCTGCTCCCCCTATTGCTAGAGGTTGAGGCAGAGGCCAGGGAAGGGCATCAACCCGAGGTAGGGGACAATGATGTCCCAGAGTTTCCCCAGTTGCAGCACCAGCCGATCCAGTGGAGGATCCCATCGATGAAGATCAGGGCGAGGTGCCCGCAGCAGAGCCAGCCCTGGTTGATTTCATATCAGCACTAGACTTTCAGGAGGTCATGGGATGTATGCTACGATTCATGGATTCTATGACCCAGGCTGGTTTATTTCTAGCAGACCCAGCCACATCTTAGGCGGGAGGGGAGCACAGACCCCTACTGCTCAAGCTCCTTATCATGCAACTGCAGTATATCCGATCCCGGGCACACTACCCGTGGGCGGAGCCCAGCCAGTTGCAACAGCTGTACCTGAGCCCAGACCAGCTGTGGCCGGCGATCTGCAGAAGCTACTGGATAGATGGACCAGGCTTCACCCTCCTGTCTTTGGAGGTGAGCGATATGAGGATTCCCAGGACTTCATTCATCGTTGTAGAGACAGACTGCACAACATGAGGATATTACAGTCTCATGGGGTGGATTTCACTACTTTCCAGCTAAAGGGCAGGGCCCGTAGGTGGTGGCAGTCTTATCTCCTTGGCAGACCAGTAGGTTCTCCTCCCATGATTTGGGACCAATTTACACGCCTATTATTGGACAGGTATATCCCACCCTCTCAGAGGTAAGAGTTGCGGTTCCAGTTCGAGTAGCTCCAGCAGGTTCAGATGTTAGTGACCAATTATGAGGCGAGATTC
This sequence comes from Nicotiana otophora, assembly GCA_000715115.1. Taxonomy (NCBI): domain Eukaryota; kingdom Viridiplantae; phylum Streptophyta; class Magnoliopsida; order Solanales; family Solanaceae; genus Nicotiana; species Nicotiana otophora. Next base: position 20,993 of record AWOL01S0056462.1, on the reverse strand, counting down.
TCGAAGTTGTCTCGCCATGCACTTATGATACTTCCTACTGAGGCAGAGCGAGTGCAGAGGTTTGTTGTGTGGTTTTACTCAGGTATTCAGGCTACTATGGCCTGGGAGGTTGAGATGGGGACTTCATATCGCCTAGTAGTATAGATTGCTTGGAGAATTGAGGGTTACCATCAGAGGGGTAGAGAGCAGATGCAGCGGGACAAGAGGGTCCGTTATTCCAGAGAGTTTAGATGTGCCCCGACTGGGGGCAGAGGTCAGTTCATGAGGGGTCAACCCAGCATGCCCACATATCCAGCACCGCTGCCTCCTCGGGGTGCTCCAGTGCGACCTTATTTCAGTGTCATGCCAGAGAGATCTTACCGCCCACCATCTATTCAGTGTTCTTCCACCGCCTATTTCAGTTCCATGCCAGAGAGTTCTTACCGCCCACCAGCCATTCAGGGTTCTTCCAGTGGGTATTCAGGCCATCAGGGTCAGACTTCAGGACATCAGATCACCGCACCGAGAGGTTGTTTTGAGTGCGGGGATCCCGGTCATGTGCGGAAGTTCTGCCCAAGCTTCGGGACAAGGTAGTACACCAGGGTCATCAGCCTATGATTACAGCACCAGCCGTCCGGCCGCCCAGAGGCGGAGGGCAGGCGGGTAGGGGTCATTCTAGAGGTGGAGGCCAGGCAGTGGTAGGTCAGCCAACTACAGTTCAGACAGGCGGAGGCCAGCCAGTCGGCGCTCCAGCTAGGTTTTATGCTTTTCCAGCCAGACCAGATGCAGTGGCCTCAGATGCCATGATCACAAGTACTATTTCTGTCTGCGGTAGAGATGCTTCAGTATTGTTTTATCTAGGATCTACCTATTAATATGTGTCATCTCTATTTGCCCATTTCCCGGATATTCCTTGTGAGTCCTTGGGTACTCTTGTTTATGTGTCCACTCTTGTGGGCAATTTTGTTGTTGTGGATCGGATCTATCGGTCCGGTGTGGTCACATTCTATGGTTATGAGACTAGAGAGGATCTTCTGTTGCTTGATATGACTCACTTTGAGGTCATCTTGGGCATGGACTGGCTATCCCCATATCACACCATCTTTGATTGTCATGCCAAGACTGTTACCTTAGTGATGCCAGAGTTACCTAGATTGGAGTGGAAGGGTTCCTCCATCAGTAAATCTAGTCAGGTTATCTCTTTTATGAAGGCTCGACACATGGTTGAGAAGGGTTGTTTGGCTTATCTAGCCTATGTTCGGGATACTACTGTAGAGTCTTTGACGATTGATTCAGTCCCAGTAGTCTGGGAGTTCTTCGATGTGTTTCCTTCGGATCTTCCAGGCATGCCACCAGATCATGATATCGACTTCTGTATTGACTTGGCTCCAGGTACCCAGCCTATATCTATCCCACCGTACTGTATGGCTCCGAAAGAGTTGAAGGAGTTAAAGTAGCATCTTGAGGAGTTGCTAGAAAAGGGGTTCGTCAGGCCAAGTGTATCACCTTGGGGTGCCCCACTGCTATTTGTGAAGAAGAAAGATGGGACTATGCGGATGTGCATTACCGCCAGTTGAACAAAGTCACCATTAAGAACAAGTACCCGTTGCTGCATATTCATGATTGTTTTGACCAGTTGCAGGGGTGCTAGGGTGTTCTCTAAGATCGACTTGAGATCGAGTACCATCAGTTGAAGATTCGGGACTTAGATGTTCCGAAGACTGCTTTCCGTACTAGATATCGCCATTATGAGTTCCTAGTATTGTCCTTCGTCTTGACTAACGCCCCAACAGCATTTATGGATTTGATGAACATGGTGTTCAGGCCTTACATTGATTCGTTTGTCATTGTCTTCATTGATGACATTTTGATTTACTTGCGTAGCATGGAGGAGCACAAGAAGAATTTGAAAGTGGTGCTTCAGACCTTGCGGGAACAGAAGTTATATGCTAAGTTCTCCTAGTATGAGTTTTGGTTAGATTATGTGGCATTCTTGGGGCACATTGTATCAGGCGAGGGTATTATGGTGGATCCCAAGTAGATTGAGGCAGTTCAGAGTTGGCCTCGTCCTACTTCGGCGACTGAGATCGGGAGCTTCTTGGGGTTAGCAGGTTATTATCGTCGGTTCGTGGAGGGCTTTTCATCTATTGCAACACCTTCGACTATATTAACCCAGAAGGGTGCTCGGTTTCGTTGGTCCGATGATTGTGGGACGAGCTTCCAAAAGCTCAAGACAGCTTTGACTATAGCACCAGTTCTAGTGTTACCTTCCGGTTCGGGAAGGTATATTGTGTATTGCGGTGCTTCACGCGTTGGCTTGGGTTGTGTATTGATGTAGGACGGGCGAGTTATTGCATATGCTTCACCTCAGCTGAAGCCCTATAAGAAGAATTATATTGTGCACGATTTGGAGTTGGCCGCGATTTTTCATTCTCTAAAGATCTGGAGGCATTATCTTTATAGGGTGTCCTGTGAGGTTTATACTGATCATCGCAGCTTACAGCATTTGTTCAAGTAAAGGGATCTCAATTTGAGGCAGTGTAGGTCGCTTGAGTTACTGAAGGACTATGACATCACCATTCTTTATCATCCGGGCAAGGCGAATGTGGTCGCGGATGCCTTGAGCAGGAAGGCAAAGAGTATGGGTAGCTTTTCATTCATTTCAGTGGAGGAGAGACCACTAGCCTTGGACATCCAGTTTTTGGCTAACAGACTTGTGAGGTTGGATATTTCAGAGCCTAGCCGAGTTTTTGCATGCGTCGTTGCCCAGTTTTTACTATTGGAGCAGATCAAGGCTCGACAGTTGGATGATCCGCACTTGATGATTCTCATAGATGCGGTACTGCAGGGTAGTGCCAAGGAGGTTTCTATTGACGAGGATGGTGTTCTGCGACTCCAGGGTCGTATATATGTTCCAAATGTTGATGGCTTAAGGGAGAGGATTCTACAGGAGGCACACAGTTCTCGATATTCCATTCATCCGGGTGCTACGAAGATGTACCGTGACCTGAGGCAGCATTATTGGTGGCGGCTGGTAAAGAGAGACATATTTGAGTATGTAGCCAGATGCCTAAATTGCCAGCATGTTAAGTGTGAGCACCAGAGGCTAGGAGGCCTACTCCAGCAGATGACTATACCTTAGTGGAAGTGGGAGCGCATTACTAAGGACTTTGTAGTTCGGTTGCTGCGGACCTTGCGAAAGTTTGATGCAGTTTGGGTTATTGTAGACTGATTGACCAAGTCGTCACATTTCATTCCTGTGATGACTACGTATACTTCAGAGAGATTGGCCCAGATTTATATCAGGGAGATAGTTCGGCTGCATGGTGTGCCTGTTTCCATCATATCAGACAGAGGTCCTCAGTTTACTTCGCATTTCTGGAGAGCAGTACAGAGTGAGTTGGGGACCCGTGTAGATCTTAGCACCGCATTTCATCCACAGACCGACGGGAAGTCTGAGCGGAAAGTTCAGATCTTGGAGGACATGCTCGATGCATGTGTGATTGACTTTGGGGGACAGTGGGATCGGTTCTTGCCTTTGGCCGAGTTTTCTTACAATAACAGTTATCAGCCCAGCATTGAGATGGCTCCATTTGAGGCTTTATATGGTCAACGACAGATCATTTTACTTTTTAGAACCTCGTTCCCCTAAGTAAGACTTCATGTAAGTGATTTTACTATTTTATGACTTGCGGGGGATGGTTGGGTCGGGATTTGGAAGGGTTCGGGTTGAAATCGGAACACTTGGTTCCTTAGGTTGGCCTTAAAAGGCTAAGTTTGACTCCGATCAACATTTTTAGTAAACGACCTTGGAATCGGGATTTGATGGTTCCAATAGGTTTGTATGATGATTTTGGGCTTGGTCGTATGTTCGGATGGGGTTTTGGATGACCCGGGAGCGTCTTGGCGCCTAATAATGAAAGCTAGTTCTTTGAAGGTTTTAGAATTTCTTTAAATTTGTTTTGGAGCGGGTTTTGGTGATATCGAGGTCCAAATGGAATTCTTAGACCAGAAACTGTTCCATAATGCCATTTAAGACTTCCACACAAAATTTGGTGTCATTCCGAGTAGTTTAAGTACGTTTCCGCGCATTGGGAGTAAATTGAAAAACTTGAAGTTCATAAGTTTGATTCAATTGGTTTTGGGGTGTGATTCTTAGTTTTAATGTTGTTTCGGGCGTTCCGAGAGTTAGAGAGAGTCCAATTCATGATTCCAAACTTGTTGGTATGTTCGGGCGGGGCGTAGGGACCCCAAGTGCCAATCGGACGAGGCTCGGATCAAGTTGGAAATTGGGAGCAACAGCTGAAGCTCCCAACTGCTATCATAATCGTACCTATGCTTGGCCAGCCGTAGGTGCGAGCTCGCATAAGCGGCCAAGGAAAGGAAGCCCAGGATCCGCAGGTGCGCCCCAACCTCCGCAGAAGCAGGACCCCATCCGCAGAAGCAGAGACAACCTGCCTGGGCACTTCCGCAGAAGCAACAACGCAGGTGCGGCCCCGCAGCCATAGGTGCGAGATCGCTAGAGGCAGTGAGGTCTCTTTTAAAACGGGATTTAGTCATTTTAGCTCACTTATTTTCATTGTTGTGCGACTTTTGGAGCTCTTAGAGAGGGGATTTCACCTAGCACTTTGAGGTAAGTAATTTCTATACAGTGTGTGTTAAATACATAGTTTATGGGTAGATTATAACATGTAAATTAGTGAAAATTATGGTTTTAGGTGAAAACCTAGGGTTTTGATAAAAATGAGATTTAATGATGAAATTCATTATGAAATCTAGTAAAAATGATATATTTGAGTTCATGAGGCTATGGGTAACAACTTTCTTCAAACATTTCCGGAATCTGGGCATGTGGGCCCTGGGGGTGAATTTTAGGAATTTTACAAATAAGCTTGGGAATTCACTTTGATAGTTGGGATATGAACTTTTAAGCGTGTAATAATTATTTTAAATAACATTTGACTAGTTGCGAGTTGTTTGGCGCCGAATTGAGGGTTTGAGCACAATCTTGGATCAGAAAGTAGGCATTGAGACGAGGTAAGTCTCTTTTCTAACCTTGTAAGAGGGAATTATCCCCATAGGTAAATTGATTAACGTGTGTTTCTTTTTGTGGGGGCTACGTACATACGAGGTGACGAGAGTCCGTACGTAGCTACTAATTATGCTAATATCCGGGTAGTCTAGGACCCATATCGTGTTATATTTGAGATGTTTGCACCCTTAAATGTTAATTTAAATGTGTAAGATAGATTGGAAACTTATAAAGGAATTTTTAAAAGGTTAAATTTCACTTACTTGAAGTTGTGAATGGAAGACTTGATTGTTATTGAGAATTTGTGTTTCTTTAAAGTATTTTCTTCACGGAGCGGGCCGAACACCTCGATACCAGATAGATGCATCAATGGTTCGAGCTGTTCGACCTTCGGCAGTGCACTGTTTAAATATTTATGTTGGATCGGGTCGTACGACCTTAGTATAATTTGCGCATGATACATCTTTGGAATCATTTATAATTGATTTTTCTTAATCGGCTCGAGATATAAATTATTAAATGATGAAAATAAATTCGGAACTTAGTACTTGTGAAAGAATTATTTATTATTTCCTTTTATTGAGGTTCAGTATTATTCACAAATTCCATGCTTATTTGTAAATTTGGCATAGTAGTTTTAGCCCATAGTAAGTGTCAAAGTCGACCCCTCTTCACTACTTCTTCGAGGTTAGACTGGATACTTACTGGGTACATGTTGTTTACGTACTCACGCTACACTTCTCCACTTGATATGCAGGATCTAAGGCAGGTGCATCTGGTTATCAGTCTGGCACGCACGCTTGACTTCTGGTCTGAGACCATACGGTGAGCTGCCCTTCCGAGCCGTTCAGCAGCAGCCAGAGTCTCTCTTTGGATTTATTTTCTGTCTATTCTATTTCAGACAGTGGAGTAGAGATCTTTTGTATATTCTACTAGCAGCCCACACACTTGTAATACTAGATCTTGGCACACACTAGTAGACTTATGATTTTGGATTGATTTTTATGATTACGATTTGCACTCAGTTGATTTCGTTTAATTATTTTACATCTGTAAATTCCTAAATCTTTTAACAATGAGGAATGCTATTCACCTAGCAACTTATTAAAACGGAAAACCACTAGATTCATCAGTGTTGGGCGCCATCACGGCCTATAATGGGATTGGGTCGTGACATTGGCCAATCTCTGCTTCTGCGCTTGCCTTGCCACTTTTCCGGCATCGCACCTGCTGCCCTTTTTCCGCAGGTGAGATTGCACCAGCAACCAAAACATCACAGCATTCCCTAAGTTCAAAAAGCGATCCGTTAAGCATCTGAAACTCATCCAAGGCACCCCCCGGGACCCCAACCAAGTATACCATCAAGTCCTAAAACACCATACGAACTTAGTCGAGTCTTTAAATCACATCAAACAACGCTAAAACATGCATCACCCTCCAATTCAAACTTAATGAACTTTGGAACTTCAAACTTCTACAATCGATGCCGAAACCTATCAAATCATGTCCGATTGACCTCAAACTTTGCACACAAGTCATAATTGACACTACAGACCTACTCCAACCTCCGAAATTGGAATCCGACCCCAATATCAAAAATTCCACTCTCGGTCAAACTTTCCAAAACCTTTTGCCAAATGACCCTAAAATGACCTACAGACCTCCAAATCCACTTTTGGACGCGCTCCTAAGGCCAGAATCATCATCATACGGAGCTATTCCCAGACTCGGAATCCCAAAAGGACATCGCTAAAATTGAAATACTATAATGACTCAACTTGTCGTTTTAACAATTTAAGCCTCGTCTGGCAGAATAAGGCCCTGAGCGGCTTCTTATTATGAGTATTGACTTGTGTGCGTGGTTGAATTCAGCTACCGGATGATTTGGAGTGATTTGGGACACTTAGTCCCAAATACGGAAGTTTAAGTCTTAGAATTTTTACCGTAGTCAGAACTGTGTGAAGACGACTCCGAAATGGAATTTTGATGATGTCAATAGCTCCGTATGGTGATTTTGGACTTAAGAGCGTGTCCGAAAAATTATTTGGAGGTTCGTAGTGGAAGTAAGCTTGAAATGGCGAAAGTTGAATTTTGAAAAGTTTGACCGGGGGGTTGACTTTTCGATATCGGGGTCGAAATTTGATTCTGAAAATTTGAATAGCTTTGTTAGACTCGTGGTTGAATGGGCTTTTAGATTTTATAACTTTTGTCGGGTTCCGAGATGTGGGCCCCACGGTCGATTTTGAGCTAATTTCGGATTTTTTGTTGGTAAATTAGTATTTTCTTATGGAATTAATTCCAATAAATTTTATTGACTGAATCAAATTATTTGTGGCTATATTCTAGGTGTTTGGAGGTCATATTCAAGCAAGAAGGCGATTACGGAATATTAGCATAACTTCAAAAAGGTAAGTATCTTGCCTAACCTCGAGTGGGGGAATTATCCCTTAGGCATTGAGTCTTATGTGAAAATTGTGTAATTGAAAACCATGTACGCGAGGTGACGAGTACGTACTTGGTTTATATGTACAAATTATATCTGTTGAAATTCGTAGACGCCCTTAAGTATTAAGTTGGAAAATTGTTGTAACTTGTTAAATCCCTTATTTGTCATGCCTCATTCTTTGTTTGCCGAGGTTGTTTTTATATGATAAATTTGTGTGATTGTCACTTGACTTTTATGTGAACTCTGAGTTTGTTTGAGTTGCCATTTTTTTATGGAAAACACTTTCATTATTGATTTTACCTACAAATAGTTAAAATAGAAAATTTTAGTTAATAAGATGAATTACTTTTCAGTTTACGTTGTGGAAAATTTGGTATTGAATTACAAAGGCCGTGAATCATATTGAGGCAAAGTGCCAAATTGTGAAATATTATTCGGTTGAGTTTTTCACTTCCGAATATTTTGTTAAGATATTGTGCATATTATGATCGAGTCATGGCTCCTTATTGTTGAACAATAATGTGTTGTTGATTTATGTGATAAGTTGTAATATTTGAGCACTTGATGTGCAATTTATGATATGTTGTAATAATTGAGCACTTGATGTGCAATTTTTGATATGTTGTAATATTTGAGCACTTGATGTGCAATTTATGATATGTTGTAATAATTGAGCACTTGATGTGCAATTTTTGATATGTTGTAATATTTGAGCACTTGATGTGCAATTTATGATATGTTGTAATAATTGAGCACTTGATGTGCAATTTTTGATATGTTGTAATATTTGAGCACTTGATGTGCAATTTATGATATGTTGTAATAATTGAGCACTTGATGTGCAATTTTTGATATGTTGTAATATTTGAGCACTTGATGTGCAATTTATGATATGTTGTAATAATTGAGCACTTGATGTGCAATTTTTGATATGTTGTAATATTTGAGCACTTGATGTGCAATTTATGATATGTTGTAATAATTGAGCACTTGATGTGCAATTTTTGATATGTTGTAATATTTGAGCACTTGATGTGCAATTTGTGATATGTTGTAAGATTTGAGAACTTGATATGAAATTTGTGATATGTTATAATATTTGGGCACTTGAGGTACAAGTTGTATTATGCTGTGATATTTGGGTACTTGAGGTGCGATTTGTGAAATATTGTAATATTGATACGCATGCGGTGAGATAAGGGTGGCTTGAAACGCATGACTAGTAGGGGAACTACTACAAGTCATGCGGTGATATAAGGTTAGGATGTTAAAACGCATGCAGTGAGATAAGGGTGGCTTGAAACGCATGGCTAGTAGGGGAACTACTAGAAGCCATGCGGTATGATAAGGATGGCTAAAACGCGAGATGCCATTTCGGAAAAAATGATTTCTTTAAAAATTAAATGTGAAGGCTCCCGTGGTGATATAAGAAAATGAGATATTGTGAATTTATTTATGATTTCCGACTACGAGGCGGTGCCTCGGGAGTGCCCTGTTGATATTTCTTTATTTATGTTCCTGTCTTGGTGATTTTGTTTCATTGAATATATAAATTCTTGTCTTCTTCCGTGATGTACTAGTTGACTTTATTATCATGTGTTTTGTGTTCCTAGTTATATTGTGTTGGCTTTGGCTTTTTAGCACGTGAC
>AWOL01S0056462.1:0-10849 GCA_000715115.1 Nicotiana otophora | reverse complement strand
AACTACTAGAAGTCATGCGGTGATATAAGGTCAGGGTGTTGAAATGCATGCGGTGAGATAAGAGTGGCTTGAAACGCGTGGCTAGTAGAGGAACTACTAGAAGTCATGCGGTGTGATAAGGATGGCTAAAACGCGAGATGCCATTTCGGAAAAAAATGATTTCTTTAAAAATTAAATGTGAAGGCTCCCGTGGTGATATAAGAAAATGAGATATTGTGAATTTATTTATGATTTCCGACTACGAGGCGGTACCTCGGGAGTGCCCTGTTGATATTTCTTTATTTATGTTCCTGTCTTGGTGATTTTGTTTCATTGAATATATAAATTCTTGTCTTCTTCCGTGATGTACTAGTTGACTTTATTATCATGTGTTTTGTATTCCTAGTTATATTGTGTTGGCTTTGGCTTTTTAGCACGTGACTCTAAAGAAGTATATTTCTGGGTTTTGTTACTGATTTTCGATGATTGAGTTGATTTAAATAAAAAGGAATTATTATTTTATTTTAAATTAAATAGTTTTACAACCAAACCAGAAGTTTATCTGATGCCTTAATTTAAGTGAAATGTTACTTTCTTCACCCAAATAAATTTAAAAAAAAAAATTCAATTCTTTGTTGATTTCTTACTTGATTTAAAAATTTTAAACACACTTTAGTGGAAATAGATTGATCATGTGGATCTTACATACATTGAGAATATTTGACACGTGAGTTGTTCGTGCAGTTGAGATATGAATTGAGGGCACGAGGTGCCGGGGAAACATGATGATTTAATTATGGGAACGAGGTACCGTGGAAATATAAAAATGGGCTGAGACCCGTGTTTGCGAAAAATATGAAAATGGGTTGAGACCCATATTTTTTTTATGATTATGAAATGAGATGTCACATGGTGACTTTTTAATTGAAAGAATTATATTCAAAATATTTATTTGGAAGGATTTTTATTCAAAAAGAATTATATGTGAAAGACATTTATTTGAAGGACTTGATTTAATTGGGTGTAATTGTGTTTATTAATTATTGAGGGATATTAATGGTATTATTGTTGTTTGTTATGCATATCACCGGTTGTTTTATCCTGCCTTTATTGTTATTGTTTCCTAGTATTTTGTATATTATATTGTATAGTTTATTAGACTAGTGAGTGTCTTGACTATACCTTGTCTCTACTCCATTGAGGTTAGTCTTGATACTTACGGGGTACCACTGTGGTGTGCTCACTCTACACGTCTGCACATTTTTGTGCAGAGACAGGTATTGGCGGTATCGAACTTGAGCAGAGTTAAAGCGCGATCGTAAAGATTCAAGGCAGAGCTGCTTGGCCGTCGCAGTCCCTTGGAGTCTTTTCATTTCATTGTACTGTTAATTTGTAATCAAACAGTATTGTATATTCGATATTCATGATTATTTCATGTATTCAATTAGAGTTCGTGACTCAGTACTACCAGTCTTGGGAGGTTGTATATTGTGATTATTTCCGCTGTTGGTTTATAAAAACAAATGGATTCAAAAGTAATTGTAATCGGCTTACCTAGTCTTAGAGACTAGGTGCCATCACGATGCTTGTGGTGGGATTTTGGGTCGTGACAAGTTGGTATCAAATCTCTAGGTTCATAGGTTCTACGAGTCACGAATGAGTTTTGTAGAGTCTTGCGGATCGGTATGGAGACATCTGTCCTTATCTTCGAGAGGCTACAGAACTGTTAGGAAATTTCACTTCTTTTATTCCTTATCGTGCGACATTTATTCAGCTTGAAGCATATATCTTATGTCCTTTTGCATCCACTCGTGTATGAAATTGCGCACTCGGTATCAACTATGCGCCAACGGTTCATGATACTATAGAGGGGTTATAAGAGAGCCAGGGTTGCTCAACCATTATTACAACGTGTCGTCCAGATAGAGGATGCGGAAGTATTAAGAGATCATTCAGTTGTGCACATTGGGGTACAGCAGGTTCTGACATCCGGTTGATAAGTATGATACTAAGAAGGTTTAATTAATTTCCTAATCATCATAAATTGTGGTAGGATCACGAGGTGGATGTAGATGTGAAATAGCTAGTGGTATTAAAGACTATGTAGTTCGTATGGGATTTCTATTTAGCGAAGGGATAACATGCGCCAAATAAATGGTTTGAGATGTCTTATGACCGGAGTTGTACGAGCGATGTAGGTTAGTATTGTGGATCATCAGAATGTGCCATATGGCTTCACGCCAAGTGAGAGGAGTCCACTATCAACGATCAGATTATGGGGGTCATGTATTATATCAGTTTTGGCCTGAGATGTATTTATGTGGTATTGAAAGGTTCTCCAAAATTTGTATATGATTAAGAGCTGAGATTGGTATGGGATGATGCTGGGACTTGCAATATTCCCGCTTACTTAATAATTCTACATTTCAGTACCAACGAGGTCACAAAAACAATTTCAGAATACTCGGGGTACTACAGTAGGTTCTTTTAATGCACCACCGGCATGGGGTTCCTATAATGGTTATTCCAGTTATCCTGCAGAGACTCAGTATGAGCAGCCGAACCCGTAGAGGGGTTGTTATCAGTGTGATTGTACTAGGCACATCAAGAGGAATGTCCCAGACTTGGAAGAGACGAATTTCATCAGAATAGTTAGGCTACAAGCTTTATTCCAGGTAATACTCCACGTGCACAGTCAGCTAGAGATGGAGGACAGGCGGGTAGTGGGCACCTAAGAGGTGGAGACCCGACCCGTTGATATAATCGCTATGATTTGGCAATACGCCAGATGGTGACGTTACAGGTACGATCCTGATTTTTGTTATAAAAGGATCTTTTTCCTTAATTTGATTCGGTTTTGAATATTGAAGTGAGTCCTCCTATTATGCTCCACTTATGGGTGAGCGTCATAAATTTGTGACCCACTTATATATGTATCCCTGTTGGGAGATTTAAAGATGTGAGCCTGTGTCTGTCATTTTATTTTTGTGCACTATTGAGGGCTGTAAGTCCAAAAGCAAAATTTTATGATTCAATACAACAGGTTTTGATGTGATTTCGGAATAATTGATTTCAAATTTTATAAAAGGATTGGCCCTACCGGTATGAGGTTTCGTTATGTGTTATGAAAAATGCTTACTAAATTAATTAAAAGAAGAAAGAAAGGAAATTGAAATTCAATTGGCACAATGTGCAAAATACTTGTGATTCGGAGTTGAGGGCGAGATCCTCGTATTTTTACATGATGTGAAATATTTTAACCGGGCTACAAGCCACGGTGGAAGTTATATAAGGATGAGGTCCTTGTGGTAAAATATTTATGAGTTTAAAATTCTCCCTTTGTGAAATATAGTTTGTATAATAATATTAATAGGGAGTCAGGCCTGTTAGGCTTATCTAATAATTCTTGTATATTTTCTGTGCATATTTAGTCATTTTCGTGTTGTAAATATTGAGTTTTAACCTATAAGATGAGTGCCCAAGTTATGAGGTCTTCATGCCGCACATTATGTTGTCAGTGTTGTGAAAAAAATTTGAAACGAGGTACTGGTTAATATGAGATTAATTGATGATGCTGGAATTAATTATGAACAGCTTTTAAGACCTAAGATGTGGTGATGAGCTTACATATAATGTACTTCATGTCCCGATTTCATAATGATAATGCAATGCTTGTAATGCTGAGATCAGTATTATTGATATATACCTTGTGGATGTGTTGTTAGAAGTCTTTTTGGTGTTACTCTGGCAGGTGGATAGGCCCATTTACAGGGAAGACTCTGCCAAAATATTCTGAAAAAATTGGGAGTTAGAAAACAATTTGGGAGATTGATATGTGTGAAAGAAAAGATAAATTATGTTATCTATTTGAGTTAAAATGATCCTAAGCGAGGAAGAATGTAACACCCCAAATTATTTTTGAAGTACTTCAACACTATCAAGAAAGTTGATGTGTGCGTAGGCACGAGTTGCTACAGACAATTGAGACTAATACCGTACGTTGATGAAAGATCAGACTTTCTGAAAATGTTTGGGGTGTAAAAACAAACATTTGGTCTTAAGGTTCACAAATATGGATAAAAGAAATAATATCAAATGAGATGGTGTTGCCAGACTTACCTCCGATGCAGTAACGTGGGACCAACCGTGAGTTTATGTATAAAAGTAAAAAAAATCATTAATTAGGTAACCTCAGAATAATTATTAGCACGTTCGAGGACGAACGTTTGTTTAAGAGGTGGAGAATGTAATGACTCAACTTGTCGTTTTAAGAATTTAAGCCTCGTCTGGCGGCATAAGACCCTGAGCAGCTTCTTATTATGAGTATTGACTTGCGTGCGTGGTTGAATTCAGCTACCGGATGATTTGGAGTGATTTGGGATACTTGGTCCCAAAAACGAAAGTTTAAGTCTTAGGATTTTTACCGTAGTCGGAACTGTATGAAGACGACTCCGGAATGGAATTTTGATGATGTCAATAGCTCCGTATGGTGATTTTGGACTTAGGAGCGTGTCCGAAAAATAATTTGGAGGTCTGTAGTGGAAGTAAGCTTAAAATGGCGAAAGTTGAATTTTGGAAAGTTTGACCGAGGGGTTGACTTTTCGATATCGGGGTCGAAATCTGATTCTGGAAATTTGAATAGCTTTGTTATGTCATTTACGACTTGTGTGCAAATGTTTAAGTCATTCCGGATTGATTTGATATATTTCGGCACAAGATATAGAATTTGAAAGTTCAAAGTTCATAGATTTTGATTTGAGGTGCGATTCATCGTTTTAATGTTGTTTGATATTATTTGAGACCTCGAGTAGGTCCGTGTTACGTTATGGAACTTTTTGGTATGTTTGGACGGGATCCCGAGGGCCTCGGGTGAGTTTCGGATGCATAACGGATCGAATTTGGATTTGGAGGAGGAGCTGAAGCAGTTAGGCTGCTAGTGTGATCGCACCTGCGCGAACAAGGGCCTCAAGTGCGAGCTCACGGATGCAAGGAATGATTCGCAGAAGCGAAAATGCATGGGATGTCCAGGCACCGCGTGTGCGAAAAAAATCACCGCGGGTGCGAAGACCGCAGGTGCAAAAAAATCACCGTAGATGCGAAGACCGCAGGCACGAAGAAATCACGGCGGATGCGAAGACCGCGGGTGCGAAGACCGCAGGTGCGAAGAAATCACCGCGGATGCGAAGACCGCAGGTGCGAAGAAATCACCGCGGGTACGAAAATCCTGGACAGAATGTTAAAAAACAGAGGGGTTCTGAGTTTTGTCATTTTTGGGCCTTCAAGCACGGTTTTGGGGGAGATTTTGAGAGAGAATTCAAGGGAAACTTGAAGTAAGTCACTTGTGATCATTTCTACTCCATAATATTGAATTATCATCGACTAATCCGACTAGATTACATGTTTTTGAGGTGTAAATCAGGGGTTTGAACTTAGGGATTTGAAAATAAGATTTGAAGATTTGGAGGTCTAGTTGAGGTCGGATCTTGATAAAATTGGTATGGTGATTCGTGGTTGAATGGGCTTTCAAATTTTGTAACTTTTGTCGGGTTCCGAGATGTGGGGCCCACGGTCGATTTTGAGCTAATTTCGGATTTTTTGTTGGAAAATTAGTATTGTTTTATGAAATTAATTCCAATAAATTTTATTGACTAAATCAAATTATTTGTGGCTATATTCAAGGTGATTGGAGGTCAAATTCAAGCAAGAAGGCGATTATGTAATATTGGCATAACTTCAAAAAGGTAAGTATCTTGCCTAACCTCGAGTGGGGGAATTATCCCTTAGGCATTGAGTCTTATGTGAAAATTATGTAATTGAAAATTATGTACGCGAGGTGACGAGTACGTACTTAGTTTATATGTGCAAATTATATCGGTTGAAATTCGTACACGCCCTTAAGTATTAAGTTGGAAAATTGTAGTAACTTGTTAAATCCCTTATTTGTCATGCCTCATTCTTTGTTTGCCGAGGTTGTTTGTATATGATAAATTGGTGTGATTGTCACTTGACTTTTATGTGAACTCTGTGTTTGTTTGAGTTACCATTTTGTTTATGAAAAACACTTTCATTATTGATTTTACCTACAAATCGTTAAAATGGAAAATTTAGTTAATAAGATGAATTACTTTTCAGTTTACGTTGTGGAAAATTTGGTATTGAATTATAAAGGCCGTGAATCATTTTGAGGTAATGTGCCAAATTGTGAAATATTATTCGGTTGAGTTGTTCACTCCCGAACATTTTGTTAAGATGTCGTGCACATTATAATCGAGTCATGGCTCCTTATTGTGGAAAAATAATGTGTTGTTGATTTCTGTAATAAGTTGTAATATTTGAGCATTTGATGTGCAATTTATGATATGTTGTAATAATTTAGCATTTGATGTGCAATTTGTGATATGTTGTAATATTTGAGAACTTGATGTGCAATTTGTGATATGTTGTAAGATTTGAGCACTTGATGTGCAATTTGTGATATGTTGTAAGATTTGAGCACTTGATGTGCAATTTGTGATATGTTGTAAGATTTGAGCACTTGATGTGCAATTTGTGATATGTTGTAAGATTTGAGCACTTGATGTGCANACTTGAGGTGCAAGTTGTATTATGCTGTGATATTTGGGCACTTGAGGTGCGATTTGTGAAATATTATAATATTGATACGCATGTGGTGAGATAAGGGTGGCTTGAAACGCATGGCTAGTAGGGGAACTACTACAAGTCATGCGGTGATATAAGGTTAGGATGTTAAAACGCATGCAGTGAGATAACGGTGGCTTGAAACGCATGGCTAGTAGGGGAACTACTAGAAGCCATGCGGTGTGATAAGGATGGCTAAAACGCGGGATGTCATTTCGGAAAAAATGATTTCTTTAAAATTTAAATGTGAAGGCTCCCGCGTTGATATAAGAAAATGAGATATTGTGAATTTATTTATGATTTGGGACTACGAGGCGGTACCTCAGGAATGCCCTGTTGATATTTCTTTATTTATGTTCCTGTCTTGGTGATTTTGTTTCATTGAATATGTAAATTCTTGTCTTCTCCCGTGATGTACTAGTTGACTTTATTATCATGTGTTTTATATTCTTAGTTATATTGTGTTGGCTTTGGCTTTTTAGCACGTGACTCTGAAGAAGTATATTTCTGGGTTTTCTTACTGATTTTCGATGATTGAGTTGATTTAAATAAAAAAGAATTATTATTTTATTTTAAATTAAATAGTTTTACAACCAAACCAGTAGTTTATCTGATGCCTTAATTTAAGTGAAATGTTACTTTCTTCACCCAAATGAATTCTAAAAAAAATAAATTCAATTCTTTGTTGATTTCTTACTTGCTTTACAAATTTTAAACTCACTTTAGTGGTAATAGATTGATCATGTGGATCTTATATACATTGAGAATATTTGACACGTGAGTTGTTCGTGCAGTTGAGATATGAATTGAGGGTACGAGGTGCCGGGGAAACATGATGATTTAATTATGGGCACGAGGTGCCGTGGAAATATGAAAATGGGTTGAGCCCCATATTTGCGAAAAATATGAAAATGGGCTGAGACACGTATTTGTTTTATGATTATGAAATGAGGTGTCACATGGTGACTTTTTAATTGAAAGAATTATATTCAAAATATTTATTTGGAAGGATTTTTATTCAAAAAGAATTATATGTGAAAGACATTTATTTGAAGGACTTGATTTAATTGGGTGTAATTGTGTTTATTAATTATTGAGGGATATTAATGATATTCTTGTTGTCTGTTGTGCATATCACTGATTGTTTTATCCTGCCCTTATTGTTATTGTTTCCTAGTATTTTGTATATTATATTGCATAGGTTATTAGACTAGTGAGTGTCTTGACTGTACCTCGTCTCTACTCCATTGAGGTTAGTCTTGATACTTGCGGGGCACCGTTGTGGTGTGCTCACTCTACACTTCTGTACATTTTTGTGAAGAGCCAGGTATTGGAGGTATCAGACTTGAGCAGAGTTAAAGCGCGATCGTAAAGATTCAAGGTAGAGTTGCTTGGCCGTTGCAGTCCCTTGGAGTCTTTGCACTTTATTGTACTGTTAATTTTTAATCAAACAGTATTGTATATTCGGTCTTCATGATTATTCCATGTATTCAGTTAAAGTTCGTGACTCAA
Source organism: Nicotiana otophora (assembly GCA_000715115.1). Taxonomy (NCBI): domain Eukaryota; kingdom Viridiplantae; phylum Streptophyta; class Magnoliopsida; order Solanales; family Solanaceae; genus Nicotiana; species Nicotiana otophora. Next base: position 2,719 of record AWOL01S0056462.1, on the reverse strand, counting down.
TACTACCAGTCTTGGGAGGTTGTATATTGTGATTATTTCCGATGTTGGTTTATAAAATAAAATAAAAAGGCTTCAAAAGGTAATTGTATTCGGTTTACCTAGTCTTAGAGATTATGTGCCATCACGACGCTTATGGTGGGATTTTGGGTCGTGACAAATGCACTTCAACCCAAATTTATGAAATTCTTCGAAATGCCAACTTTCCACGATAGGCGCCGAAACGCTCCCGGATCATTCAAAACCCGATCCAGATATACGCCCAAGTCTAAAATCATCATACGAACCTGTTGGAACCTTCAAATCTCGATTTCAAGGTCGTTTACTCAAATATCAACACTTATCCAACTCCTCCTACTTAAAGCTTCTGAAATTAGAATTTTCTCTCCAAATCAACTCCAAATTTCCCGAATTTCAATTCCGACCACACGTACTGTAACAACCTGATCGGTCGTTTTGCTTTCTAGAACCTCGTTCTCCTAAATAATACTTCCCGTACATGCTTTTACTATTTTATGACTTGCGGGGATGGCTAGTTCGGTATTTTGGAAGGATTCAGGGTTAAAATCGAAATACTTAGGTCCTTAAGGTTGGCTTAAAAGGCCAAGTTTGACTTCGGTAAGTATTTTTCTGTAAACGACCTCGGAATCGGGATTTGATGGTTCCAATAGGTTTGTATGATAATTTCGGACTTGGGCGTATATTCGGATCAGGTTTTGGATGACCCGGAAGCGTTTTGACGCCTAATAGTGAAAGTTGGTTCTTGAAGGTTTTAAAAGTTCTTCAAATTTGATTTGGAGCGGGGTTTGGTGATATCGAGGTCCAAACGGAATTTCGAGACTAGGAATAGTTCCCTAATGTCATTTAAGACTTGTACATAAAATTTGGTGTCATGCCAAGTAGTTTAAGTACGTTTCGACGCATTGAAAGTAAATTGAAGAACTTGAAGTTCTTAAGTTTGATTCAATTGGTTTTGGGGTGCGATTATTAGTTTTAATGCTGTTTCGGGCGTTCCAAGAGTTCAAGCGAGTTCGTTTTATGATTCCAAACTTGTTGGTATATTCGTGCGGGGCCCCGGGGGCTCCGAGTGTCAATCGGGTGAGCCTCGGACCAAGATGAGAATATGGAACAACAACTGATATACCAGATCTGTCAAAACCACACCTGCGCTTGGTCAGCCGCAGTTGCGAGCTCACAGGTGCGGGCCAAGCCTCGCAGAAGCGGCCAAATGAGGGCAGCCCAGGTTCCACAGATGCGGCCCATCATCCGCAGAAGCGGGACCACAGAAGTGGTACCCGTTCGCAGAAGCGATCCCAGCTGGCCCAGTGAATTTCGCAGAAGCGGACCCTTGTCCGTAGAAGCGTGGCAGGTGCGGCCTTATGATCGCAGGTGCGGAAACCGCTGGAGGCAGTGAGCCTCATTTATTACGGGTTAGTATAATTTTTATCACATTTTCTTCCACTCTTGGGCGATTTGAGAGCTTCTAAGGAGGGAATTTCGACTCAGCTTTGTGAGGTAAGTAATTTCTTTTGAATATGATCTAGTTGGGTATATTTCCACATGCAAATTGGGTAGAAATCATGAGTTGAGATGAAAAACCTAGGGTTTAATAAAAATGCGATTTTACCACAAAAATGATTATGAAACTTAGTGAAAATCATATATTATGTTCCTAAGGTTATGAGTAACAACTTTCTTCAAATATTTTTGGAATCCGGGCGTGTGGGCCCGGGGTGAATTTTAGAAATCTTGCAATTTTGGTTGGGTAATCACTTAATAGTGGAGATATGAACTTTTGAGCATAGATTGATCGATTTATATAATATTTGGCTAGTTCCGAGTCGTTTGGCATCAAATTTGGAGGTTTGAGCGCATTCTTGAATTGAGAAGTAAGCGTTGAGACGAGATAAGTCTCTTTTCTAACCTTATAAGAAGAAACTTACCCCATAGGTGAATTTAATTAATATGTGTTGTTATTTGTGGGGGCTACGTACGCACGAAGTGACGAGAGTCTATACGTAGCTACTATTTCTGTTTATGTTAGGGTAGTTTTAGGTTTACACCATGCTTGTGGACACCGTTATTTAATTATATTCGTTAACTGTATCAAATGGAACTGAGTTGAGGATTTTTAAGGATTTAAAAGCTTCAAGTCGAATTATCTTTATTTTGAAAGGAATCAAGAAAGGGTTATAATTTATTGATAAATATATATTTGACCGCGTCACATGTATGATCCACGAGCGGGGTAATAGATGCATCTATGGCTCGCGTCGTTCGACCCTCGGCGGTGCACAATTTACATTTATGTTGGATCGGGCCGAACGTCCTCCGTGGTATTCGTGTGTGATAATAGAACTGGAAGTTCCTTTCATAATCGGTATAAATTCATACTTTGTGAGATCACATGTTTTAAAGGAAGGAAGTGATTCAAGTTCTTAAATATATTTGAAGACTTGTTCAGTTATTTCTTGTTCTGAGTTTTATTGTTGTATATCATGCTTAATTAGAATTTCATATTATAATGTTATTGGCCCTAGTAAGTGTCGGAGTCGACCCCTCGTCACTACACTACTAGAAATTGGACCTATGACAACGATTCGTTATGCAACGGTTATACAACCGTTGCTATAAATTATGTACAACAACGATTTCAACCGTTGCCAAAGGGTCATGAGGCTAACGATACACTGTAGTAATAAAACCGTTACCATTGTACTGG
>AWOL01S0056457.1:0-33802 GCA_000715115.1 Nicotiana otophora | reverse complement strand
TGGAGATTTGTATCAAATAACAACTATTATCCTTGGCCCCACGGTGGACGCCAAACTATTTACACTCAAACCCGAATAACAATTGAATTTGTAAGTGATTTTAAAGATACGTGGACTAACTTGACACAAAATGATAAATTAGATTGCAATTGAAATAAATAATGATAAAGTAAATGTAAACCACACGAATTGAACGATCTTAGCATTGGGAGGTTAATCAGCCTCGAATCATGTACTCTTCGATCGGTGCCAGGATACAGAAAAGCAAGAGCTTAAAATAATAATGATATATAGCTTTGGAATGCGTGTTACAATATGTCTAATAAATTATCAAACCCCCTTTATATAATAAAGGAGTCTTACTTTAGGTACAATTCTATAAAATGTAAAAAATCTCTTGATTTGATGATTGTCGGTGCCTTGTTGATACGTGGCGAGATTCCCGCCGTAATATCCGACCGGTCACAGATATTTCGGCCTTCTGTTGGTTATGCTAACAACGTTTCTTCGAGCTCGATCGAGGCTAAGGTCGACTGCGGGATTACGGACTCAATGTTCTCGAAGGCAGGCATTATGACNGTTCTATAGCTGAGCTATCGCCGCCTGTTGAGCCTGCAGCATTTCTAAGATCACCCGCAAACTGATCCCGTCTCCTCCAATGTTTTGTGTGTTTTGAGTTGCCATTCGGGCTCCACCACTGACACTATTCTCGGGGTCGGTAGGCAAGTTTGCGTCGACAACCACATGTGAAATAGCGTCAATCAAACACGCGGTCGGAATTTCGATAGGATCAACGGGCGGTACCTCGTCACATGGCGCTATGTTGTTATTTTCACCGTAATGGCCGGACTCGTTGTCAACATGTAGGGGTGTTGATTGAGAGTTTGACATTTTGAGTTTTAACCTGAAATTAAAGACACTTCAAGAACAAGTGTAAAGTAGTGTGTGTTATGGAGATTTGTATCAAATAACAACTATTATCCTTGGCCCCACGGTGGACGCCAAACTATTTACACTCAAACCCGAATAACAATTGAATTTGTAAGTGATTTTAAAGATACGTGGACTAACTTGACACAAAATGATAAATTAGATTGCAATTGAAATAAATAATGATAAAGTAAATGTAAACCACACGAATTGAACGATCTTAGCATTGGGAGGTTAATCAGCCTCGAATCATGTACTCTTCGATCGGTGCCAGGATACAGAAAAGCAAGAGCTTAAAATAATAATGATATATAGCTTTGGAATGCGTGTTATAATATGTCTAATGAATTATCAAACCCCCTTTATATAATAAAGGAGTCTTACTTACAATTCTATAAAATGTAAAAAATCTCTTGATTTGATGATTGTCGGTGCCTTGTTGATACGTGGCGAGATTCCCGCCGTAATATCCGACCGGTCACAGATATTTCGGCCTTCTGTTGGTTATGCTAACAACGTTTCTTCGAGCTCGATCGAGGCTAAGGTCGACTGCGGGATTACGGACTCAATGTTCTCGAAGGCAGGCATTATGACCCCGGGTTCTAGCTCGGTGGGACTCGGGGTCGATCTTCAGTCTTTGGTTGTCATGTTCTTGACCTGCCATGTCGTAGGCGAGCTCGATTTCGACCGTACACAGGTATAAATTTTGGATACGAGTAAGTTTTTACCATTAACTACTAATAGTAATAAAATACTAAATTGAGGCCAGCAAACTATTCTATTCTTCGGTCAGAAAATGAAAGGATAAAACATTCTTCATCTTTTCGGTTTGATTTAGTTTTTTATTTTTCCTTGATCATTTGAAGTAAGAAAACATTTATAGAAATACATATATAAATAAATAAATAAATAAATAAAAGCTATACGAGAAATCATTATGACTTGTTTATGATGGGTATTGGAAAAGGCTAAACAAGAGAGGCACCAACATGTTACGCTTTAGTTGAGCATATTTTCTTTTCACTGTAAAACCAAATTTTGAAACCCTAAAAAGGGTTTCTCGGAGAAACTTAGGTGACCACATTGTACCATAGATGGGAAAAAAAAGTGCATTGGAAAATTGATGGGTTTTAAAGAACTCGGAGATATGAAGGAAGACAGTAGTGGATCTAAAATATAGATATTGTTGATTCTGAGTTGAAAAATAAGTTCTAATATGCATATCTGATTTTTTTAATATTTTCTCTTTTTTCAAACTCCTAAAGAGACGATATTTAGTAGTAGTTTTTTTTTTCTTCCATCACATTTTAATTATCAAAAGTAATTACATGCCTAAGTTAATTAATGCTGTCCCCTTGTCTTTGCATTAAATATATTTTCGGGACTTTGTTGTCGAACATGGTTATGTAATTGTTTTCCTAATGATCATCAATTATTCAATTCATAAGAACAACAGTGAATATACATGCCGAATCAAGGGTCGGTTTTCTTTGTTTCTCCTTAAACTTAAGCATAAAAATGAAAGAAGAAAAAATATATAATGCGTTTAAGTTTTTAGAGTATCAAATTTAAACAACTCAACATTGCACGATAGCAAGTAGAATCTTGTGTTCGATTCTCACTTTCGATCCTTAACAGAAGTTATTATGTGTACTTGGGATAAAAATTTAATCAAACTCCCTTGTAAGAAGCGTATTACAGATTTAAATATATTGATTATCGGGGGCAAAATACAAAATTGATCGTTCGATCGACTCTATTTGTATTCACTGGCTAAAAAGTATATATATATATAATAATAAAAAAAATTGGGAACGATTAAACATATATATTTCTTCTTTTTTTCGGCTCGAAAATATCTTCACAATCAAATGCCAATTGATCTATGGTCTGTAACAGCTTGCATTGCGCCGTTGGGAAAGAGTATATATCCAACGGGAGAGCTTTACCTACCACATGCTGTCACCTCTCTTTTCCACATGATTTAATTCCACAATTCCAACATCAGACTTATTCCCATTTTCTTCTGTCCGTTGTGACCTCTTGATCTTCTTTCATAGGACACCGAAACTTACTAGAACCTTATTTTAAGTGATCATAGTCCAAAGTTTATATGACAAATATGGCTCTCGAGATACAGGACATTTATTGCATCTTAGTCGTGCTTCGGCTCGTATAGCTAGAGTAATGTTATACACTTGGTATATTTGTTGTTGATATACGTGTGTTTCATGGGTACGAGCATTATGGCTTGGTAGTATTTCCTTATTGATTGTTATGTGTGGATCGGGCGGCATACCGCCACGAGTATCATGTTTGGAACGGGTTGCACGCTACAACAGTATCATGTGTGGATCGGGTTGCACGCCGCAACAGTGAGATGTTGAGTACGGTTCCTTACATTTGTTTTGTGTGCCTTGTTTTTCATCTTTGAGATAAGTTCATAGCATTGGTTTGATTGGTTTAGTACGTTGCGCAGGCCGGATAGTCTTGTACTCAGGTTCGTTATTCCTTATTGGTCATATTCGAGTTGTGGCTTGTTGGCGCATTGATGGCATCGTATGAGATTTTAGACAGTGTTTGAGGTCGATTATTTCCCCACAGCTTGTACTGGGTGAGACGAGGTTGTTGGACCTGGAATTAGTGCAATCAGATTTATATAATGTATATTAAAGGAAAAATTTTACTAATCAATTCAGAATGAGGCAATGATTTTCGCCAAGCAGAGAGACTCCATGAGTTATTGGTTTGGCAGGTAGTTATGAGTTTCTACACATATCTTACATCATTAAAGTATTGTAAGGGTAAGAACAAGACTTATATGCGTTTATGACGGGCATCGGCTTTGTAAATTTGCAACTATTGTGGTTCGAGGTTGTTATTACGAGCATACGAATTATGCGGTGCACTGCGCGAATTCAGCATGGGTGTATGATCATGTTTTGGTATATTGTGTTGAGATTGATACGGCGTGCGTATGTTAGAATCAAACCTGGTAGAGAATTCCGGATGTTGGAATTTGGTTTTAAGGCTTGTGGGCTAAGGTAGCCGGAAGGATTTTCAATCTGGCTTGAGCTAATGTGCTCGTATGGGTTGTGGTGGCACGGGTAAGTGCATGAGGTGTTAAACAATGATTTTGGGCAACTCTGGAACGGCTCTTGGCACGTTCGAGGACAAACATATGTTTAAGTGGGGGAGAATGTAACGACCCGACCGGTTTTTAAGCTCTACCGTATCGTTCGGCGGTTCGAGACTGTGAGTAGCTTCACTTAATGTTTTATGACTTGCGCGTGTAGTCGGATTAGATTTTCGGGAAGATCAAGTTGGTTTGGAAGACTAATTCTCAATTCAAAAGCTTTAATTTGGAAGAGTTGACCATTAGGTAAACGACCTCGGATCGGAGTTTTGACAGTTCTGTTAGGTCCGGATGATGATTTCGTACTTAGCCGTATGTCCAGATTTGGATTTGGAAGTCCATAATTGACCTGATACTTTTTGGCAAAAGTTGAAAGATTGAAGGTTGATAGGTTTGACCGAGAGTTGACTTTATTGATATCGGATACAGATTATGATTTCAGGAGTTGGTATAAATCCGTTGTGTCATTTTGAACTTGCATGCAAAATTTGAGGTCATTCCGGGATGATTTGGTATGGTTCGGCATGATTTTTAGAAGTTTAAATGTTCATTAGGCTTGAATTGATGTGCGATTCATAGTTTTGATATTGTTTGGTATGATTTGAGGTCTCGAGTAGGCTCGTGTTATATTTTGGGACCGGTTTGTGTGATTGGGCGGGGTCCCGGGGGCCTCGGGTGTGTTTCGGATGTGTTTGGGTTGTGTTGCGCTCTTATTTGATATTTCAACATCGTTTCTTTCGGCATAAAGGGTACTATATTGAGAAAATAACCTTTTATCTATGATTAGATTGAACCATTAGATCTGTATCGTAATTACAGAATCATAGCAACAAGAATCGTCGAATTCCGAGGTCGTATGAGAGAGTTATGCCCATTTCCGTATCGGGAAAGATTTCTGGTTTCTGGTGCGAACTTTTGTTCTTCGAGAACGCAAGAGTGGTTCTGCGAACGCGAAGAAGGATTTCTAGATTGACAGGTCAACGCAAAAAAATGCTCTCCGAGAACGCGAAGGTCTCCCATGAAAGCGATGAACAAAAATCATCTGGACAGTGTTTTAAACCGAGAATTTTAGTATTTTGAGCATATCTTGAGTTCTAGAGCTCTGTTTGAGGTGATTTTTACGACGTTGTTCTCGTCCCAACAAGGGGTTAAATATATGACCTTTATTTTAATGTTTTTCCATGATTAGTTTTGTTGATTATTAATTTTATCGTCTTTGAATTGTAGAAATTAGGGTTTTTAGCCCCAAAGATGAGAAATGGTAAATCTTTCATTTGAGGTTCAATCTGTGGATGAAATTGGATGATTTTTGGATATATACTATATAAGTTAAGGGTAATACTTATTTTTGATAATATTTGGAATCTCGGTACGTGGGTTCGGGTGTTGACCATGTTGACTTTTCGAGCGGAATTGAGAATTGTCACAAATTATTAAATTACGAGTATTGGAGTATATTTTGATTGGTTTGCAAGTTGTTTTATTAGTTTCGGATCGTTTGGCATCGGTTTAAGGAGTTAGAGAGGCGTTGGAGCCGGTTATCAAATTTCGGAGCGAGGCAAGTCTCTTGTCTAACCTTTTTAGGGGGAATTTACACCACAGGTGTTATATTTATTATGTGCTACATGTCGTGGGAGATACACATGTATGAGATGACGAGAGTCTGTGCATATTCTAGAATTCCTGATTATATCAGGGTAGACTTAGACCCACGTCATGCTTTAATTGTACTATTTCAGTTATTCTTGCCTATTCAAATGATTTAATTTCCATTTAACCTGAGACTAGACTAGTTTAGAGTATCGGACTTGCTATTTTAGATACTTAATGAGCTACTTGATTAGCCATGAAAATTGTACTCTCCTTTATGGATTTCTTCCGCGTTGCGCATATTCGTCCGATAATTTTTCTTGAATTTTATAACTCACACGTATATTCGTGAGTGGGTTCAGTGACCCGTCAAAGTTTCAAATTCTAATGAGATCCGGTTGAATGATGGTAGGCTATAATTGCGTATTTTGGCCATTAATTGCATTCTAATTTGCTGCATTTTACTAGTGTTTGAGATTTAAATGGTATTATTTTGTATTGAGTGTGTGATTTATGCTTTGTAGAAGCGATTCCGAGTTACGATGAGGTTTTGGAGCCAATTTGAGCTAGTCTAGAGCTTTGAAGTCTGAGTAAAAGCCCATGGATTAAGTTGGGATCATAATTGAGGATCAACGGACAATAATGCACTTAATAAAGAGAAACGATGAATGGAGCAGGAAGCCACCCAGGTGCGCGATAGCGCACTGGACGCGCAAGTGGAGCAGAACACTGTCCAATATGCGCGGCCACATGTGCGGTCACCTGCCCAGGTGCGCGACTGCACACGTCTGTTCCGAAAAAATTTCCAGGCCTATTTTTATAATTTTGGAGGCGACTCCTCTGACCTATATGAAGCCCAGCTCGTCTAAAAAGAGGATATCTTGGATTTTTAGAGAAACTTTTGGGAGAGAAGAAGGAAGGAAAGAAACAACGGAAACGCAAAAGACTTGATCCAATTCATTCAATACGGAAGTTTGTTTGAATTTGGGAATTGTAATGTCTTCTTGTTCTTCTAATACTTTTGTGATGAATACTTTTTCCATTATAGAGTAATCTTGCTTAGGGTTATTGACAGATGTTGTGATTTGACTATTGTTTTAGTTTTTACTCTATGTTAATTACCCGGATTCGTTGAATAAGTTATTAATTTTATTGCAAGGTTTATTGTGGTTTTACTTTAATCAAAAGAGAAGTGTTGCTGCAATTTTCATTGTGCCATATCATTTAGGTTAATTTTGCGCCTTTTCTAGGTAATCGAAAGAGCTTAGAGAGTTATCAATTAACCTAGTTTAGAAGAATAATCAATAGGTGTTCTTCGAAGGATCATTCATTCATTGTGTTTGTACATATGTTCATAAGACCTATTATTAGGTGGATTAAGGGAACTCTCATTCATTCGGAAGAAGAGTTTGAATCCCTAAGGTAGCCTAATCATCTGTTGAAATCGAAGGAGTCAATAGAAGTTAAGAATGAACTTAACCCAGAGTTACCCGGAACAATAGTTGATCACATATCTTGTCACAACCCTTACTTCTTACCCTGATATTAAATCGTTGCTCCTTAATCATTAAAGTGCCATTAGTTTATTACAATGGATAATCTTAGTTTTATTTGTAGTCGATAATAACATCAATCAAAGGTTTATTATCCTGGATAGTGTTGAACTAAAGATTTATTAGAACATTAGTTAAATCAACCCCTGTGGAGATGATTTAATACTATACTATTTTTGACTAGCGAGCCTAAGTTTTATACACCAGTTTTGCGCTCATTAAATTTTAGCGCCATTGCCGGGGATTGAAAATTAATAGTGCTTAAATTAATTTTTAGTGCTAATTCAGGAACAACTTTATTTTATTTTTCTTTTTTACGCTCTTCTCATCTGTGTGCAGGCAACATGTTAAGTTCAGCGGTGTATGACTCGATCTTTCTCAAAAGACTTGGTGTCATATGACCCAGAGTTAAACAAGCACCTGAGGCAGTTGAGAAGAGAGAAAGGATCGAGTGGATTGTTATTGGGTCAGCCTTCAACTCAAAATACAATGGTAAACAATGAAGAGGTAGTGGACCTAGCTGTGAGAGAGGCGACTCAGTAACGGGAAGCACGGTTAGCAGCTGAAGCAGCCAGAATTACGGCTAAAACGGTCAACGGGGAGCGAAGGTTCAATCCAAATCTAAACGTGATAGAAGATGAATTTGAAAATGCAACTCCTAGACCTGAGAGGTCGTTAGGAGATTATTCCAGACCGGTGTACAACCAACAACCATCTGATGGACTTTGATAAAATTATGAACACATTCTGTTGCAATGGAGCATCACATGATGCCATCTACCTCAGAGTATTCCCGTTCTCTCTTAAGGATAATGCAAAGAAGTGGTTGAGAAGTCTGCCCACAGGGTCAATCCGTACATGGGAGGAGATGACGACCAAGTTCTTAGAAAAATATTTCTCTGTCGCTAAGATTGGACGAATGAGGAAAGAGGTTCACAATTTCAGCCAAGGTAATGGGGAGACAGTGTTCTAGGAATGGGAAAGATTCAAGGAGCTATTGAAGAGGTGCCCTCATAACGGAATAGAGCAATGGATGCAACTCCAAGACTTCTGGGATGGTTTAAACCTGTCATCAAGGAAATTGTTGAATAGTGCCGTTGCAGGCCCTCTAATGAAGAAGACTCTTGAAGAGATTGTCACTCTTCTGAATGAACTATCTGAAGACACAGAACAATGGTCCACTGATCGGGGGACCGAAAAAAATCAGCAGGGGTGCACCAAGTAGAATCCTCGATAACAATGTAGGCCCAAATTGCAGCTATGGCTAAGGACATCAAGCAACTGACACTAGCTCAGGTGCAAAATAAACCACATATGGGATGTGATATTTGTGGATTGGAACACCCGATACATGAGTGTCAAGCTACAGCAGAGGAAGTCAACGTTGTGGAGAACTTTAACAGAAGCAACGATGTGGTAATTTCAATTCTATGGGGCAGAGACATCCAGGGTTCTCATGGAGTTCTTCAACTGGTAGTTTGAACTCATGGCAGCAGCAAAATCCCAGAGCACCAGTACCTCCTGGTTTCCAAACTCAACAGAGGCAACCATACCAACCTCTACAACCCAACAACTCAGGTTTAGAAGATCTAATAAATGCATTTATAAATAAATCAGATGGGAAACTTGAGATTCAAGGGACCGCTATCAAGAAGCAAGGCACAATCATCCGGAATCTGGAAAGACAAATAGGGCAGCTTGCAACATTGTTGTCAGAACGTGTGCCGGGGACTTTGCCGGCAGACACTAAAAAGAATCCAAAAGAGACAATCAAAGTTGTGTCTCTCAGAAGTGGGAAAATATTAGCAGAGCCAAAGGCAAAATCAAGGGACGAGAAGGAGATAAACTCAACCAAGATAGCTGAAGAACAGAAAATCGATGAATCTTTACCCAAGGAGAATGTTAGCATCAAGGATGGTGATAAGTAGAAGGTGAACACCGCAGTTGAGGAATGCAAGTACATGCCATTATTACCTTTTTCTCAAAATATGAAGCGGGAGAAATTAGACAAATGCTTTGGGAAATTCTTGGAGATGCTGAAACAGTTGTATGTGAACGTCCCGTTCACGGAGGTGCTCACGCAGATGCCAACCTATGCAAAATTCCTGAAGGAAATCCTCTCAAGCAAAAGAAAGCTCGATGAAACGCAAGTAGTCATACTCAATGCCTACTGCAGTGCCATTCTACAGAACAAAATTCCCAAGAAGTGTGGGGATCCTGGCAATTTCACTATACCTTGTTCGTTGGGTAGCAAAAATTTTGACAAAGCCTTGTGCGATTCAGGTGCAGCCATTAACTTGATGCCATTATCAGTGTTCAAGAAATTGGAAGGAGAGCTAGGAGTGATAAAATTTTCCCCTGTATCCTTGCAGCTGGCTTATCAGACCACGATCATACCATAGGGCATAATCAAGGACATTTTGGTAAGGGTAGACAAATTTGTTTTCCCAATAGATTTCATCGTAGTAGATATGGAAGAGAATAAGGTGGTACCTCTAATCCTGGGGAGACCATTCCTTTGTACTGACCGGGCTATTCTTGATATATATGAGGGGAAACTCATACTACGAATGGGAAACGAAAAGTGGTGTTTCAAATAAAGAGAATGATGAAATACACGTGTGATGAAGTATCTGCCTATACTTGTCTTAAGCTAGTTGTGGTGGGAGAGTTAGCTGAATAATACAAACTGGATAATCGGGTAGGTGACTCACTTGAGATATGCATTAGTCAATCAAGCACAACAGAGGATGAAGATCATGAGATCAAGAAGGAATTTGAGGCGCTGGAAAATGAGAACCAGGTGGTAGATGAAGAAGAATTCGAGAAATAAAAGAGAAAGCCGAAGCTGGAATTGAAAGTACTCACGACCCACTTGAAATATGCTTTTTTGGAGACTAACAATTTTCCTGTGATTGTTGGTGCTGATTTGACAGGTGAATAGGAACACATGCTTGTGGAGTTACTTCGGAAGCATAAAAAGGCAATCGGTTGGAGTATAGCCGATATTCAGGGGATCAACCCCGTAATCTGCATGCATAAGATCATGTTTGAAGGGGGGAGTAAACCAGTGGTGCAGCCCAGTGCAAATTGAACAAGAATATTGAGGATGTGGTTCAAAAAGGGATACTCAAATTATTGGATGTAGGCATAATATTTTCCATCTCTAACAGTCAATGGATCAGCCATGTACAGGTTGTGCCAAAAAAAAAGGGGCATGCCGGTGGTAAAAAATGAGGACAACGAGCTAATTCCTATCAGAACAGTTACTGGGTGGAGGATGTACATTGATTACCGGAGATTGAATGATTCAACAAGGAAGGATCACTTCCCTCTTCCTTTCATTGATCAGATGTTGGAGAAGGTGGTAGGGCGTGGATGTTACTGCTTTTTAGATGGATATTCAGGGTACAATCAAATACCCATTGCTCCCTAGGATGTTGAGAAAACCACCTTTACATGCCCGTCCGGAATCTTTGCATACCGGAGAATGCCTTTCGGACTATGCAATGCACCAACTACTTTCGAGAGATGCATGATGTCAATATTTTCAGATTCAAATGGGAAGTGTTTGGAGGTGTTCATGGATGAATTTACTCTATTTGGAGATGACTTTGAAGATTGCTTGAGGAACCTCGAACATGTTGAGAAACTATGTGAGGACACTCACCTAGTACTCAACTGGGAAAAGTGTCACTTCATGGTTAAGGAGGGGATAGTCCTGGGCCATAAAGTCATAGCTGAAGGTATTGAAATTGACATAGCTAAAGTAGACGTGATAGCCAAGTTCCTGTCACCGACATCAGTGAAGAGCATCAGAAGTTTTTTGGGTCATGTCGGTTTTTATAGAAGGTTCATTAAGAATTTTTCTAACATTACCAAGCCATTGATTACATTACTTGCCAGGGATGTAAAATTTGTATTTGATATGGTCTGTCTCATAGCATTTGAACAAATCAAGGAAAAGCTAGTGAATGCCCCCATAATGGTGACTCCTAACTGGAGTGAGCCTTTTTAGATAATGTGTGATGCCAGTGATGTGGTAGTAGGAGCAATGATGCGGCAGAGGAGAGATAAATTGTTCCGACCTATTTACTATGCAAGTCGTACCTTGAATGATGCTCATGTGAATTATGCTACCACGAAGAAAGAATTCTTTGCACTAGTCTTTGTTTTCGACAAGTTCAGATCCTATTTGGTGGGAAACAAGGTAATAGTACATACTAATCACTCAACACTGAAAAATTTGCTGAGTAAAAGAGAGTCCAAACCGCGTCTGATGCGGTGGGTATTGTTGTTGCAAGAATTTGATCTAGAAATCAAGGACATGAAGGGCACGGAAAATCAAGTGGCTAACCACTTGTCGCGATTGGAGAAACCACGTGTTGAAACAGTGGACATTCGGGAAGAGTTCCAAGATGAGCAGGTTTTTTTCATTGCAACAGTCTCTGATAGACCATCATGGTTCGCCGACGTAGCCAACTTCTTGGCTAGTGGGTGGCTACTACATGACTTAACCTCAGATCAGAAAAAGAAGTTGCAAGGTGAGTTAAAATGTTATTTTTGGAATGACCCCTTCTTGTTTAAACTGTGTGCATATGGTGTGATTCGAAGATGTGTGCCTGAATGCGAAATGGCAACATTCTGTCTCATTGCCACGATAGAGCAGCTGGAGTACACTTTGGTGGGAATCGCACTGCAACAAAGGTAATGGAAGTCACTTTCTTTTGGCCTACCTTGTACAAAGACGCGAGAGCGTATGTAGCTGCATGTGACAAGTGTCAAAGGGCATGTAATATTAGCAAGAGGGAAGAAATGCCTCTCAACTCCATTTTGGTATGTGAAATTTTTGACGTTTGGGGCATTGACTTCATGGATACGTTCCCATTGTCACACTCTCATGAGTATATCATAGTAACCGTTGACTACGTCTCTAAGTGGGTCAAAGCAATCCCTAGGACTAATTATGCTCGGGTGGTGTGTGAATTCGTAAGGGAAAATATCTTTACACGCTTTGAGACACCTAGAATGATTATTAGTGACAATGGGTCACACTTTGTAAACAAGCAGTTTGTTGCACAGCTGTCCAAGTATGGTGTCACACATAAAACGGGAACCCCGTATCATGCCTAGACTAGTGGGCAAGTCGAAGTGGCTAACCGTGAACTTAAACGAATTCTTGAAAAGACAGTTAGTGCTTCTCATAAGGATTGGTCAGAAAAATTGGAAGAAGCCCTATGGGCGTACAAAACTTCGTTCAAAACAACCATATGGACTTCACCATTCAAACTAGTATATGGGAAATCGTGTCACCTATCTGTTGAGATAGAACATAAAGCTTATTGGGCAATTAAGATGCTTAATCTTGATCTTAGTCTTGCAGGTGAACACAGGTTGGCGTAGATGAATGCATTGGAGGAGTTTAGACCGAATGTGTATACAAATGCGCAGATTTTCAAGGAAAAGACTAAAAGGTGGCATGATCGTCTGATTAAGCCAAAGGAGTCTCATGAAGGGGATAGAGTCTTACTGTATAATAGTAGACTCAGATTGTTCCCTAGAAAATTTAAGTCTAGATGGATGGGCTCGTACGTGGTGAAACATGTATCACCATATGGGGCAATTGAGATCTAGAACCAGGACGGAACGGAAAGTTTCAAAGTGAATGGGCACAGACTAAAACCGTACCTTGCTGGAAGATTTGCTCAGCAATCCTCGAGCATCAAAATCAATTGAGGATGCCCGGTTGAGTCAAGCTGACGACTATAACTCAGAACTACTTTTAACTCTTCTATTAGTTAGAGTTTTCATTTTATGTATAGTGTAGAATCGATAGATATTAGTGTATAATATGATGGGGTAGGTTCATGAAGGTACATGTCATGGAAGGAAGGAATTAAGGTGTCTAAAGGACCCCTTTTGAGGGTAGTCGTGCGCGACTACTTACTTAGGGGGTCACTTCGCGCACCAGGCAACGTTATACGAAGTGAGACGTGCACGGCTGTGCATCTGATGGGGTGACCGTGCATCTGGTCATGTATTTTCACCAGTGTACTGCCTCAAGTGCGTGACCACGCACTAATCGCACACCTACCGCGCATCAGATAAGTTTTTCCCTTTTAATTTCGGACTCTCCCCTCTCAAAACCCCCAATTCTAAAATTCTCTATTTCTCTCCCCTACACTAAACAACCCTAATTCTACCCCCTCTATTATCCTCTCTCTGTAAGACAAACTACCCCATACCACCCCCCTCCTCTTCTCCCTTCACCCAACCTCACGTATCTTCTCTCTCAAGTCCCTTCAGGTAAGTGAGATGCTTTCTCTCTATTTTCTTAGTTATTGTATTTGATTTTGCTTGTGTTGTAGCAGATTTTTGTTTTTGTTTTCTCTCCTTTTATGCTCCTGGTCTTGTGGCTTGGGAAGTCGAGTTTCACCATGGAGACTTACCATATAGTGGTTAGGTGTGACATTGGTGAATCCTTAGTCTAATTAGGGCTGAAATTGAGTTGTGAGGGTTAGGAAGAACCGTGATTGTTATGTGTTTGTGGAATTGCCTCAATGAAATTGTGAGTAATGTTGTGACCACGTGTAAGGGTGAAGTCTGAGTAGCCTCTCTTGGTTCGCCATGTGATTCATTATCTAATAGTTGGCGGTTTGTTGCAGGTACTATGGCGCCAACCAAGAAACGAAAAACCACAGGTGCCTCCACAAATGGCCAAGCGGGCACATACCAGTCCCGAGCTTCGGCATCTGGTCGCCCGTATGATCAGAACAAGTTCGTCTCCTGGGAAGCCTAGGAACGATTCCAACACAAGGCAAGAAAGAAGCCCATTTCGGAGAGGGAATTGATATTGGGTCCCTCAAGAATGACTGTCTCCGTGTGTATCATGAATTAGTCAGGCACGACTTGAGGATATTCTTTGAAGAACCTGACGAAGCGAACTTAATGGTTGTTCGGGAGTTTTATGCAAACTGCCCGGAACATGACGCCCATGTCTGCATAGTCGGGAAGAAAAAAGTGGACTTCTCCAAAGAGGCCATCCGAAGGGCCTATCATTTGCCGGAATTCGTGAAAGATCCGGATACAGGTGACTATTATGACACGCACAACAGAGAACCATACCTTTGGCACCTGTTCTTCGCAACCATTTGTGTACCTAGCAAGGAGGTCGTGTGGATAAAGAAGGGGCAAAAATTTCACTCGGCTTCGCTCACCTTTGAAGGGAAGTGTTGGCTCTACATTATCAATAACTGCATGTTACCTTCAGGAAGTTGATTCGATGTCCTGTGCAGAGGTATGGTTTCTTTTTCTCATCATTAGTCACTCGGTTATGCCATGGGGCCCGAATACCGGAAAATAGGGACTTGGATGGAAAAGTAAAGTGCGAACTTAAATTTCGGTTTGATAAGGTTGTAATCAGGAAGGACCCTGCTGGGCCCGTTGAGGTGGATAGCGAGGAATCTGATGCGGCCGAAGAGGGCAATGAGGATGTCACCGCTTCTCCACCATATAAGTCGGGTGTTGGGGTAACTTCAGGTGGCGGTTGGGACACGAGAATGAGCACTTTACAGTAGAAGAAGGCGGGGGTGCGTACTTCTGTCACTGATTTGGGTACTTGAGTGCACGCCCTTGCTACACATAATGCCAAATCCGAGAAGAACATCATGGCATGGCTGCGTGCACTTGGCCGGACTTGTCATCTGGACTCTAGAACCGTCTCCGACACAGACTGACTTGATCAAGGGAGTTTTCTTCACCTTTGCATTTTTCTTTATGTTTCATGGGGACATGCCACTAATTAATGTGTGGGGGTGGGAAATACTTATATGTTGTATGTATAAGCGTTTTGTGTAGTTTGTTGTTGTTAGTTGCAGTAGTTAAAAATAGATGAAAAAAACAAAAATACATAAAAAAAAATTAAAATTTTCGATTTTTCCCGACGATGGATATCATTTGACGGTTTCTTGAGGGATTAAAGTCGAAAGAAAAAGACAAAAAAAAATTCTCTTGTAGGTAGTGTATTAATTCCCTCTTAGTTTTTTTTGTGTTGCGGTTCTTTTCCAAGGGTTTTGATTGAACCGGGTGTAGTTAGTTTTTCTTCTTTCTATTTTTAACTACTACAACTAACAACAACAAACTACACAAAATGTATATACATACAACATATAAATATTTCCCACATGGTGCTCACTTTGACACTTGTCACCGGCAACGACGCCAAAATTTAACGAGCGCAAAACTAGTATCTAACACTTAGGCTCGCTAGTTAAAGATCACACCTCCTTTTTTCCGTGGGGATATGGGGATAGGGGAGTTTTTCCTATTGAAGTGACATTAACCGAAATGAGATTATTTATTTGATTTCAGAGTCACCACTTAGGATAATTATGGTGTCCCAAGTCACCGGTTTATTTTAAATCTCAAATCGAGAAAATTGACTCTATTTATGGTCCGCGAAATACAGAAGACCGGGTAAGGAATTCTGTTAACCAGGGAGAAGGTGTAAGGCACTCCCGAATTTTATGATTTTAGCACGGTCTCTTTTAATCATACCTAGCCTAATTAAATTGTTTAATTACGTATTTTAGAACCCATGTATATTTTATCTTTTACCGCTTCTAATTACTCGATTATTCGTGATTATGAAATTATATTGAAACGAATCACGCGTACGTGTACTCTTTTTATTTAGCGCGTCGAGAATCATGTCACGCGTACGTGTACACAATTAACAACACTTAATTATTTAAGAAAGCTTGGCTAAAGTCACGCGAATGCGTACCTTGATTTATTTTGAAAATCGTAATTATGCTACGCGACCATGTACGCAACCACGATAGTAGTTTAAAAACCGCGCCTAAAAGCATTTCTACGAGTATTTGATTAAGGCGTTTTATTTACTAAGGGTGTTTGACCATGGTCACGCGAACATGTACCTTGATTTATTTTGAAAATCGTAATTATGCTACGCGACCATGTACGCAACCACGATAGTAGTTTAAAAACCGCGCCTAAAAGCATTTCTACGAGTATTTGATTAAGGCGTTTTATTTACTAAGGGTGTTTGACCATGGTCACGCGAACATGTACCTTGATTTATTTTGAAAATCGTAATTATGCTACGCGACCATGTACGCAACCACGATAGTAGTTTAAAAACCGCGCCTAAAAGCATTTCTACGAGTATTTGATTAAGGCGTTTTATTTACTAAGGGTGTTTGACCATGGTCACGCGAACATGTACCTTGATTTATTTTGAGCATCACAACTATGTCACACATGCGTGTACATAATTACAATAATTAATTCAATCTAAAGTGTACCTAAAATTATGATTATGTCTCTAAACTAAGTACCCTATGTCATGTAACTAGGTGTAAAGGTTCCAAAACTATGCGAGACATTTATTTAATCAAATGGGGCAGCTTGTGTATTAGCTTCCAAACATGCTCAGATTTTAAAGTTTGGGGTCTGACAAGGATTGAGTCCAAATGAACTCTAGCCCTAGACATATATTGTCTATTACTGAACGGTTAATGAATTTAAATCTAAAGGGACTTGGGCCTGACTGAGTCTAGATGAATCTGGCCCAAAATAATGTTATTAAGCATTCAATCAATTAAACACATTTAATGTTGGATGATTCGGGCCTACTAATGAGTCCAAATGACTGTGGCCCAATATCCACTTGTGGACAAATAAATAAATTTAAAAGATAATATTTGGGCCTAATAATAATAAATCCAAGTGAACTCTAGCTTAATGCATATTTGTGTGAAGGAGTTTGAGATAAAATTTTGTCATGATATTTGTAAAGTTTTACCTATATTTTGTTTACCTTTTAAAACAAAAGGAAAAGGAGTTTTTGAATAAATCAAAATTTTGTTAAATTTTGGGCAATCTTCCTACTGATTTGCCTAAGTCTTTATTTCGAAATGCTGGTTTTTAAAACTTATTTGTATTTAAAAATCTTGAAGTGTAAAAGCCATTGATCAACTCATTTTGTTTAGGAAAAAAAAGAACACAATTCCATGAACCCAATTGGTTTTGGGCCTGAATATGTATTATGGTTACCATTTAGCTTACTTGTAAAAATCTGATTTTTCATGACTTTAGGTTAACAATAATCAGAATTATTTAATTATTTAAAACAGTATGGTAAAATTACTGATCTATTAAACTATCACACCAGGAAATACAGTAAAACTAAATTATTACATTTTTTGCTAACTGAACAACGATAACCAAGCTGCCTATTCTAACAAAATTTTCAAGAAAATGATTTATGTGATACTGCTGCATACGAACATATAAATTTTATAAATGAAAGAAGCCTAAAACAGTGTAAATAACTAAACTTATATGAATTTACACATAACTATTAAACAACCAACATGATTTTTGTAGCATTCAAATAAAATGCAGATTCTTGATAACCAGCAAATCACACTCATGATACAGCAATATTTACTTTACATTGTTAAGAAAATACCTTGACAGCAGGAAGAAAACAAAACAAAGAGAGAAATTATGTCTCTGAAAACTTGAGTAAAAGCAGCAGCCAGAAAATCCAAACAAGAAAACCCAAAACAGCTTCCAACTAAAAACCCAAAAATTCCAAAAAATAGTATGAAATCAGTAAGAGTTCTTTGCTAAAAGTGAAAGAAAGAGACTCCAAAAGCAGTGCAGAATCAGTGTATTTTAAAGGAAATTTTTCCTACTTTTCAAATCTATATCAGTGTATTTTTAGTTCTAAAAATGTATATCCAGCTCTGTGTATAATGAAAAGAAGGAGTGTATTTATAGAGGGAATGTGTAAAAAAAGATAAGCATTAGGGTACAAAAGAATCTGCTAGAATTCCCTATAAATTAGGAAAAATGGCATCTTCTTACCAGAAATGGACAGCTGTCCAATTTCTAGTACCTTCCTTATTTCAGAAAATGGACAAGTGTCCTATTTCTGGATATTTTTGGATCTTATCCCTATTTTTCCACTCAGCATTGGGACAGTTGTCCCTAATCTAGAAAGTTCTAGTACTTTCTGAATTAATTTTAGAATTAGGTTTCCAAAATTTGACCTTTAAGGGCCTTGGATTTACTTCAAAACCAGATTGGTTCTCGGCCTCAGTCAGGTGACTCTTGGCCTGAAAAGCTTGGGCTCATAAACTTTTAACAAAGCTATGGGCCTATCTATTTAGCCAGATCTAATAATAATAAAATAATAAAGCTATGGCCTTGTCTATTCAGCCATGCCCAATTTTATGAACCAAAGGGAACGAGCCAACTTAGTGAGACCCAGTTCTTAACCAATAATTAAATATATAAAAAAAAATTAAATAATTGATGATAACAGTAATTAGTTTAACAATAAATAAACAAAACAATAAATGCTAACAGAAAATAAATACAATTTTAATGAAGATAAATAAAAAAACACAACGCGCAAAAGGCAAAAATAAATTAATTTAACCCTGTTTTTTTTACTTTATTTTAATAAGTCCATTTGGTTAATTAATTAATGTAAACAACATAACAGAAAAAATAAAACGCGTAAATGTAAACATGCACTTAAATACTGATTTTATTTATCATTTTTTAGTTAAGTCCTATTTAATTAATTAATTTTAACGTAATATAACTAACAATAATAATTAATAAGAAAAATAAAAACAGAACAGAATATAACAATAAAAAATTAAAAAAAATAAGAAAAGCAGAAAAATGATAGAAAATAGCCAAAACTTGTAAAGAAAAGTAGATCTAACTGTAAAAAAAACCCTCATGCCAAGACTCCCATCTGGGATCTGAGATCCTTGATGGGAGATCTTGACAGGATGATTTTTTGGCGGCTAGGTGAATTTTAGGGTTTTGAAAAATAGATCTAGTCGGAGAAATCACCCTCATGCCAAGACCCCTATCTCGGAACTGAGACCCGTGAAAGGAATTCTTGGCCTGAGGATCTTTAGACGGACTAGGTAGGGTTTTGACATATCTAGGATTATTGGTAGAGGTTTTAGGGATTTGGTTGGTAATATAAGGTTTAGGAGGATGAGAGGAGGGTATGGGGTGAGTTTGAGTGGGTTTAGAGTTCCATCGCCACCTTAGGCGATTTCCGGGGGCGGGGATAAGGCGGCGTTCGGCCATTTGTTAGGTGTAGATTGGTTAGTTTTTTGTGGGGTTTTGAGGGTGAGGATTTGTGAGATAGGGTTTAGGAGGAATATAGGAGAGCCTGGGGTTGATCTGGGGCGGTTTTAGTCTTTGCCGCCGCCTTAGGCGATTTCCAGCGGCGGCTCAAGGCGGAGGGTGGAGAGGCGGCTAGGGTTTGGGGTGCGGTTAGAGAGAAAGGTGTGAGAGAGGGGAATGGACGAAATGAGGGGGGTAGAGGTTGTTAGGACATTTATATACTAAATGACGAGTGAGTTCCGAGCCGTTGGATCTTGTGAAGATCAACGGCTTGGATTCATTGGCACCAAAACGATGTCGTTTAGTTAGGCGGGATTTTGAACTGGACTGGAGTATTGGGCTTCATCGGTTTTGGACTAGGTGTTTGGGGATTGGGCTGGTTTAAAATTGGCCTAGTCCGTCCAAGGCTCACTAAACCCACTTTTGTTTAATTAACTTCTTAAAATATAATTAATTTAATTAAGTACTAATTTATCTTAATTTGTAAAATTAAACTAACTATCTATTTTGTATTATTTACATAATTAGTCAATCCTAAATTATTAAAAGAAAAATTACTAATTTTTAACACTAAACTAAAATGTCAAAAATAATCAATTTTTATGATTTTCTTCTAAGAATATAATCAAATTATGTAATTAGATGCTAGATTCAATTACAAACCTAATAATGCTATATGATGAGGATTTAATTTTTTTTTCATTTTCCATGACTTCAAAAAATGGAAAATGTAACTAAATGCAAATTATTTAAAATAATTACAAAAAATTCTAAAAACAAATCTTAAAATAAATAGGAATAATCTATTTATTAGTTTTGTAGGAATATTTTTGGTGGGGTAAAACTTACATGCTCGCAGCTGCCCCTCTTTACTCGAAAATACGAAGAGTTTTCGCGCAAAGACAAAGTGAGCAGTGATGAACGAATTTTGCCCGTTTTGATACTCCATGGGAAGCATTTCGAAAAAATCAGACCGAGCCTTGCTTCAAAGGTTTCCTACATATCCTTAGCTATAAAGGAATCAAATCAGTATAGTTCTTGAAATTTTGGTAGTTGGGACTACCGAAAATCTATGATTTCACTACGGTTACTACTGTTACTGCTGCTGAACTCCTTATTACACCAAAGTAACAAAACGAAGAAAACTAACTAAGCCTATCAGCTACGAGTTACAAGATTCCTATCTGTAAGTTTTCCAAAGCTTGGTCTTGAGTCTTGGCTAGTGCTTTATGCCGACTCAGATCTGGATCTTGATGTTTGTTAGCCGCAGGTGCTGGTTCAATCTTCTTGTTTTTCGGGTCAAGATGGGACATACATAACCGATGACTTCAATCTTGTCTTTAGCAGTCCACATCCTCTCCACTTCTGTACTTTAGGTTCAGCTTTCTCTTTTATTCTTTTCTTTTATTCTGGATTGAAACTTCTTCTTTTAGTCGTCTCGAATCCAGTGTCCTAAGGTATAACTGCTCAAAATCAAAAACAAACGAACGAAATTTTCTACCCAAGTTTTTTGCTAGGAAAATTTCGCGAGTTATTGTAACGAAATTCTATACTACTTTATTATTGAAAGCGATGAAAGGCGGTAATGGTGTACCTGGAGTAAATGTAGACTAAGGAGTGGAAACCCTATGTCTAAAAGGTGAAATCAACTAGGGATTGGAGACCCTGGTTTGGAAAAATCATAAGGTTATGCTGGCATCAACTGGGGAGTGGGATCCTATGTTGGAAAAGTCATCAGGTTATGCTGACATCAACTAGAGAGTGGGACCCTATGTTGGAAAAGTCATCAGGTTATGTTGGCATCAACTAGGGAGTGGGACCCTATGTTGGAAAAGTCATTAGGTTATGCCGGTATCAATTAGGGAGTGAGACCCTATGTTAGAAAAGTCATCAGGTTATGCTGGCATCAACTAGGGAGTGGGACCCTATGTTGGAAAGTCATCAGGTTATGCTGGCATCAACTAGGGAGTATGGACCCTATGCTAGAAAAGTCATCAGGTTATGCCGGCATCAACTAGGGAGTGGGACCCTATGTTGGAAAAGTCATCAGGTTGTACTGGCATCAACTAGGGAGTGGGACCCTATGTTGGAAAACTCATCATGTTATGATGGCATCAAATAGGGAGTGGGACCCTATGTTGGAAAAGTCATCAGGTTATGCTGGCATCAACTAGGGAGTGGGACCCTATGTTGGAAAATTCATCAGGTTATGCTCGCATCAACTAGGGAGTGGGAACTAAGGAATGGGATATCCTATGTTGGCATCGAGTTATATTGGCATCAACTAGGGAATGGAGACCCTATGTTGGAAAAGGTGTAGCTAGGGATTGGAGGCCCTATACTATCTTAAATTTTTTTTCAACATCATTTACTCTTTTCTTCCTTTATTTTGAGAGGATAAGTGAATGCGGGAAATAATTTGGAGGAGACTTCACTTTTGGAGTTGTTTTTGTAAAGTTGTTTATAGTTTTTGCGCAACTTCTTTTGATTGCCCCTGCTTCTTGCAAGGTTGCTTTCGGGTTACACCTGTTTTTCTGTTTCCTTCAAACAAAGAACAATTTGTCAGTTTGAAATGGTGGTTGTCCCGTCTTTTGACAAAAATCTCAACTGCTTGCTGGCTCGCTGAGGATTGGTTTCATTTCTAACCCTGTAGATCTTGGCTTTTCCAAAATTTTACCAGGACGGTTAATTACGTGGGAATTAGCCTTCTTTAGCTTTACTTTGTCTTTGTAGCATTTTAACTTTGGTCCCTTTTTTTCGGGAAATTCTTGATTTCGAAGCATCAACCATCATGGTCGGTCGAGATCGACTCGATGTACCTGCCGAGGCTGGGTGCTTTTTGCATACTAGCTTGTATCAAATGAGAACCTTATAGATCGGTCTTGCCATCCTTTCTTTGTCTTACTTTAGAATAGAATTAGATCGAAAGGGATTGAAAGAAAATAAACAATAGAACAGATAAATGAATTTAGACAAGAGGTATCCCTTCCGGGAAAAGGAAAGAAGGACTTATCTGGAGTGTATGCGGCCTTTAATAAACATGACATGCCTCTTGGACTGGATGCCCAATCCGTGCGAACCGTCTAACTCTCAGAAATCCATCTTAACATATACCTCAAGATTGAGAAACCTTGCCCCGAATTGTGTCCATGTTAGTGACCAATTATCCTCTCTTTCAATCAGCGGTGCCCTTTGCGGGTTTTTACCGGCTAACCTCTCTCATTTCTCTTCTTAACGTCACCTTATAGTGCTCTTTGCGAGTTTTTACTAACAAGACTCTCATTTTTAGTTTCTCTACTTACCATCGCCCTACGGTGCCCGTGTGGGTTTTCACCGGTAGGACTCTCTCATTTTATTTCTCTCATTTGATTGTATTAGATCCATATCTTCCAATTCGAGCATCTTCACCGATTGGTCTGAAGGACTTGAACAAGCTTTAGGTAAAAAGAATTTTAATTGAATTACAACTTTGAAACCTTTTAGTCGAAAACGTCACCAACCCATTGTAAATTCTACCCCAGTTTTATCTTCTGGGGAAATTTGGATTTTTATTTTGGTGTGACTAAACCCCAGAGACAGGCTGCCTACGTATTCTTTCGGAATCAAGTCGAACGTAGTTGAGGGAAACATTTTTTTTATCAAATATTCCACTAGGCATACTGCCTAGTGGCTAATATATATATAAATAAACAATAACTAGGATCCAATGTTTACAATTTGTCCAAACAAATCTCAAAAATGGAAATCTAAAGCTAATGCTACTGAAGTATAAAATTCTAGCTATTACAACTTCTGTCCAAACCAACTCCCCTCTAAAGATGTGTGTATCCACTAGCCAAGTGCAAAACCTCAATGTAGCACCACCAAAGCTCTCGCCATGCACCAAGTTTTGCGTTCCATAGGAAAGGCAAATGTGAATCTCCAAACAACATCTTCAACTGAGGTTGTCCAAACATCCATGTAGCTGATCAAAATATGCATCAAAACTGATTTCCATGTGTGAATTAGCTGAAGCACAGTCCAAGGTGAACCTGTGAAGAATAATGTAGTCCAGCAATAGACAGTAGAGGGTGAAGTTCTATGAAGCTTATTCCATGTGATAGTACTACTGAGACACCTCCAGATTGGACATGAATACATGTCAATACCATTGAATAATGTCCCAACCTTACAATTCACACTGCTCTAAATCCTACACCCTCCAGAAACCCTTGTAAATGAATTTGTAGGGCTATGTATGTGTGATCAAATAACCTACTGCCCTTGCCTACATAAAGTATCAACATTATCCAGCAGCACCCTTTAACTTTATGTCAACTCTGATGAATGAGAGACTCATGTGCACTGCCAGACCATCTCCAGGTTGGGTATAAAATACCAATACCACTCGATGATGTCCTAGCAGCACACACAAGCATATAGTTAAACAGCCAACCTAGTGTATCATTTGGATCCCATCTTTTGTGATGCAAAAGCCATATAATCAGATCATATCTAGCACCATTGTTGCTGACAATCCAATCTATGTTCTTATTCCTTTGAATAGCATTTGTATAAGCCAGAAATGATATGAAATATACTATCCTTAGCCTTCTTAACATAACAGATCTATACACTAACAAAGCACCTCCATAATGAGCATGTAACCATGCTAATACCACTGAATAGTACCCTATTAGTTCACAGAATTTGATCAAATAATTGTGCCAAGCAGGCAAGTGCAGTATCAAACCTTTTGTAGCCATAAATCTGGAGCTCTTCTCTTAGCTATCCTAGCCCTGAGATTAGGAGTTTGTGACTTGTCAAGATTGATTAATCTCCTCCCTGCAGAAGGCAGTTCAGATAATGAATAAAACATTTTGTTTTTGTTTTGATTTTTGACAACTTTGTTTCCAAGGAGGGTGATGAAAGAAGAATAGACGGCTCAAAGAGTTTACAAAAGTTGATACTGTTTGGTATAGTGAGAATAAAAGCCTTCGTCATTCCAATTGGAGAGTGTAAAGACCACGAAAAGGGTTAAACATAATACCTTTTGACTGCATCTGCATTGACAGCCGTTTTGAGGTCATTTCCTTCGATGTCTCCTAGGTACAATGCCCATTTTGGCAGCAGTTTTCTTATAATGTATGGACCTTTCCAATTCGGGGCGAACTTTCCTTTCACTTCTTCATGATGCGGGAGAATACGTTTTAGAATAAGTTGCCCCACTTCGAAGTTCCTAGGTCGCACTTTCTTGTTGTAGGGGCGGGTCATTCTTTGTTGGTACAACTGACCGTGACAAACCGCGGCCATCCGTTTCTCATCAATCATAGTTAATTGTTCCATCCGGTTTTTGACCCATTCATCATCCTCGATTTCAGCTTCAACAATGATCCAAAAAGAGGGAATTTCGACTTCTGCAGGTGTCACGACTTCAGTGCCATAAACTAATAAATAGGCATAGCCCCAATTGATGTGCGCACGGTAGTGCGATATTCCAATAATTTGAAAGGCAGCTTCTCATGCCATTGCCTAGAACTTTGGATCATTTTCCTAAGGATTTTCTTGATGTTTTTATTTACCGCTTCAACGGCGCCATTGGCTTTGGGTTGGTAAGGGGTGGAATTATGGTGTGTAATTTTAAACTGTTCGCATATCTCCCTCATCAAATGACTGTTCAGATTTGCAGCGTTGTCGATAATGATAATTTTTGGAATACCAAAATGACAGATTATGTTGGAATGCATGAAGTCCACCACTGCTTTCTTGGTGACGGCTTTGAAGGTGACCGCTTCGACCCATTTTATGAAATAATCAATGGCAACCAAGATGAATTTGTGCCCATTTGAGGCTTTCGGCTCGATCGGCCCAATGACATCCATTCCCCAAGCAACGAACGGCCACATTTCTGACATAGGATGCAACTCTAAGGGCGGTGCATGAATCAGGTCACCGTGTATCTGACACTGATGGCACTTCCCGACAAAACTGAAGCAATCATTTTCCATGGTCATCCAGTAATAACTTGCCCGCAGGATTTTCTTTGCAAGGACATATCCGTTCATATATGAACCACATACTCCTGAATGCACTTCGTTCATGATCTTTTCAGCTTCTTTGGCATTCACACACCTTAACAGATTCAAATCTGGAGTTCTCTTATACAACACTTCTCCGCTTAAGAAGAAACTGCTAGCGAGCCTTCTAATGGTTCTCTTTTGGTCTCCACTGGCCTGCTCCGGGTATTCTTTTATTTCAAGAACCTTTTAATATCATGATACCACGGCTGGACATCGGGTTCTACTTCAACCGTGTTGCAATAACCATGTCTTTCTCGAATTTGAATCTCCAACGGGTCAATATGGACGTTGCCCGGATATGGCAGCATTGTAGCTAAGGTAGCTAATGCGTCAGCTAACGCATTGTGGAATCAAGGAATATACCTGAATTCAACAGATTTGAATTGTTTGCTACGATCTTCCACATGTTGTCTATATGGGATAAGCTTGATATCTCGAGTTTCCCATTCGCCTTGTGCTTGCCGAATGATCAAATCAGAGTCTCCCATGATTAATAATTCCTCTACATCCATATCAATTGTCATGTTCACGCCCATTATGCAAGCTTCATATTCAGCAGTGTTGTTTGTACATAAGAACCGAAGACGGGCGGTGGTCGGATAGTGTTGACCCGTGGGCGAAATCAAGATTGCCCCAATCCCAACACCCTTCGCATTTACAGCTCCAACAAATAACATTTTCCAAGTCTTAGTGTCTTTTGGGATTACCTCAATTGAATTTACTTCCTCGTCTGGGAAATAAGTGCTTAGGGGTTGGTACTCGTCATCAACTGGTTTCTCAGCTAAATGATCGGCCAAGGCTTGGGTTTTCATGGCCATGCGGGTGACATAGACAATGTCGAACTCTGTGACCAGGATTTGCCACTTTGCTAGCCTTCCCGTGGGCATCGGTTTTTGGAATATGTATTTTAGAGGGTCTAATCTGGTTATGAGATACGTGGTATAGGCCAACAAATAATGTCTGAGCTTTTGAGCGACCCAAGTTAAGGCACAATAAGTTCTTTCCAGCAAGGTGTATTTGGCTTCATAAAATTTCTTGCTCAGATAGTAGATGGCTTGATATTTCTTAGTCGCATCATGTTGCCCGAGGACACAACCAAAAGAATTCTACAAAACCATTAGGTATAGGAACAAAGGTCTTCTAGGTTCAGGCGGGACCAACACTGGTGAATTTGACAAATATTCTATGATCTTGTCAAAATCTTCTTGACACTCATTTGTCCATTTAATCGACGCGCATTTCTTTAATAGCATAAATATGGGCTCACAGGTGGTCGTAAGCTGGGCGATGAACCGGCTGATGTAATTCAATCTTCCCATCAAGCTCATGACCTCTTTCTTGGTTTTCGGAGATGGCCGATCTCGGATAGATTTTATCATTGTTGGATCTAACTCAATACCCCTTCGACTGACTATAAACCCCAAGAGTTTCCTAGATGGAACCCCAAATGCACATTTAGTAGGGTTCAATTTCAAGTCATACTTACGTAGACACTTAAAGAACTTTTTCAAATCTCGAACATGGCCTTCTTATGTTCTGGATTTAATGATTACGTCATCAACATACACCTCAATTTATTGATGCATCATGTCATGGAAGATAGCAGTTATACCTTTCATGTAAGTTGCTCCGACGTTTTTCAAACCGAATGGCATGACCCTGTAACAGTAGGTCCCCCATGGTGTGGTGAAAGCTATATTTTCCGCATCTTCTTCATCCATCAGGACTTGATGATACCTAGCATAACAATCCACAAAATACTGTACCTCATGTTTGGCACAATTATCGACAAGGATGTGGATGTTTGGTAACGGAAAGTTGTCCTTGGCACTCACTTTGTTCAAATCCCTGTAGTCAATACATACTCGGATCTTCCCGTCCTTTTTTGGTACTGGGACTACATTGGCTAATCATGTGGTGTATCAGACCACTCGGATCACACCGGCTTTTAATTGTTTGGCAACCTCTTCTTTAATCTTGTCGCTGATGTCTATTTTAAATTTTCTCTGCTTTTGTTGGATAGGCAGACAACCGAGATAAGTTGGCAATTTGTGTACTACAAGATCGACACGTACTCCTGGCATATCGTCGTAGGACCAATCAAATACGTCTTTAAATTCAAACAAAAGTTGAAGTAATGCATTCTCTATTTTTTTCCTTGGCGTGAATGCTTATCATGGTCTCCCTGACCTCTTCTGAATTGCCCAAATTAATTGGCTCGGTTTCATTTAGGTTAGGCTTAGGCTTATTCTCAAATTGTTTTAATTCTCGGTTTATTTCCCTAAAAGCCTCATCTTCATCATATTCGAGCTCTTGATTCATTATTTCACAGTTAGGTAGCGTTTTAAGATCTGGGCATGAAGTTCAAAAGCATGTCATGTTATTTAAGTCCGCATTATTAGGACTGAAAAGACAAGAAAAATAACAAAATCAGAAAGAATAACAGAAAAAGATCCATAGAAGATGAAATATTGATTTCATTTCATTGAATTTGAAGATAGCAGGGTTTACATTGGAATTTAAAAGATAACAAAATAAAAACACTCGAGTTACACCCTGAAATAACTCGGAATGCAGAAAATATGGCAAGACTAAACTACCGGAATTCCTGCCTGACTAGGAATGGAGTAGCTTTCCAGTTTTGAAATTTAGCAATGGGTCCCATGTATTGCACCTCATCAATGCTTGAGCCTTTGCCCAGTTGAACCATGTGGACTTCGTAGAGCATTTGCCTCATTGCTTCACAGATATCCTCAATTTCATCGGCCGTAAAGGCCTCTTTTTCCTCTTCTATATATCTTGGCTTAACAAACGATCTGGCGAGGTGCAGGATTGGCTGAGGCACAACCCACCCATCTTTCTTACGTTTATCGGCCCATTTTTCGTCGACATCGGTAGCCTGAAAACCTATGCCAAAGAATTTCTTGTTGCCAGGTAAGGTAACGGGTTCTGTGACGCCCTGCAAGGATACCTCGAGCCCTTTCCCGCGCTTGTATCCATGTTTGATCATTTTGCTGGAAACCATGATTGATGCGCTTGATAAATAAGGTTGAGGACATGGGGTTCCTTCCTCACATTGTTCGGCGAGCACAATGTCAAAGGCTTGATAAACGATGTGCTCGCTTCTCTCTCTTTCCTCAAGACATGGGACTGATAGGTCCCTGTAGATTGACTGTTCATCTTCTCAATGGACAACTATTTCTTGGTTCTCATACTCGAACTTGACCATTTGATGGAGAATAGAGGGCACGACTCCCGCAACATGGATCCAAGGTCTTCCTAATAGAAAGTTATAGGAAGTGTCCATGTCCAGAACTTCAAATGTTACTTCAAAATCTATGGGTCCGATGGTTAGGATTAAATCAATTTCTCCTATAGTATCCCTTTTGACATCGTCGAAAGCACGCACACAAACATTGTTTGGCTTAATCCTTTCAGTCCCAATTTCCATCCTTTGCAATGTTGATAGAGGGCAAATATCGACTCCGGACCTGCTGTCCAACATGATCCTTTTCACATAATATCCCTCACACTTGACAGTCAAGTGAAGGGCCTTGTTGTGGGCGGCTCCTTCGGGAGGCAAATCGTTTTGGTTGACCTCAAAAAATCGCTCTGCCATTTTTTCTAGCTGTTCAACCGTGGTCTCGATTGGAACATATACCTCATTTAATGTCTTTAGGAGCAACTTTTGGTGCTCGTTTGAGCTCATCAGTAGAGACAAGAGTGAAACCTGGGAGGGAGCTTTTCTAAGTTCATCAATTACAATATACTCCGAGGTTTTCATATTCTAGAAGGATTCCTCCGCTTTTTCAGCAGTAACAGGCTTTTTGAGGGGGAAACGCTTCTGCTTGGTTTTGTTCAATTCTTGTGGGTTCTAATACTTCCCAGATTGGTTTGTTTCATTCACTTCCCCTCTAACTTTCTTCCCTTTATAGGTGACCAATGTTTGGTTGTAGTTCCAAGGGATGACAGTAGTGTCTCTTATGGGAATTTGTGGCATGCGACTAATGATCAAGGGCTCATCCAGCCTAGGTGGGATGACTAGACTCCGTGACACATACGTCCCCTTTCGTACATACATTTTTGGCAAATTTGATGTGGTTTTCCTTTTCTCCAACCTCTTTGGAGGGCTTAACATGAGCTACCCATTTCTGGGAGCTCTTGGGACGTAGAGGATGGCCTCTTTGGCGGGCGCTGCCCCTATCTTTGCTTCCTCGGCCTTTTCTTCATTTTGGAGAGTGGACTTTGTCTTCTTTTCATCCCGGTCCTATTTTGCCACTGTTTTAGGTTTCTTTTCTGTATCATCAATGGCAATAATGGCTTTTAATGTAGGGTCGAATTCTTTATCTTCACAAATCATCCCGATAACTGGCCCGTTGTTGTGGGCCGGTAACGGGTTGTTGGTTACATTAGGGACTTCCTCGTCCCTTAGCACTACCCTCTTCTGTTCGATTAGGTTCTCGACTGCTCTTTTAAGGGTCCAACAATCCTCGGTGTCATGCCCTTCTACCACGGAGTGATAACCGCACCTGGTACCTGGCCTGTAGGATAGAGATTCTGGGTTTTGTCTGTTCGGGGGTACAAGCTGCAACATGCCCATTTGGACTAATTTTGGGAAGAGGTTGGATTACGACTCACCAATGGGTGTGAAGTCAGCTTTTCTAGGTGGTTCACGGGGACGGGTGTTATAGGTAATTATTCTGTGGTTGACGGGGATTATACGAGGCTTAGTGAGGAGGGTTATTTCTCAGAGGTGGAGCTCTGTTCTAATTGTAATGTTACTATGGCCGGGTGTACGATGAGGGTCCATAGCATAGGCTGCATTCTGGTGGGAGTATTAATGTTGCGGGGCCCTGGAAGGTGGACCAGAATAATCCCGGGGTCGCCGAGAGTTTCTTAAGCTCGAAACCATCATGGCTCCCTCTTCGTTTTTCTTTCGGCTTGCTAAACCTCCCGAGACGCTCTGAATGGCTTGAGAAGTGGCCCTTAGAGTTGATTGACTTAAGATGCGGCCTGTTTTTAAGCCTTTTTCTACCATTTCTCCAATTTTGATGGCCTCCGCGAATGGTTTGCCCATTGCAGACATTATGTTTTGGAAATAATCAGCCTCTTGGGCTTGTAAGAAGACACTGACATCTCAGCCTCATCCATGGGGGTTTTACCTTGGCCGCTTGTTCACGCCATTTGATAACGTATTCTCGGAAGCTTTCTGAGGCTTTCTTTTTGAGGTTGGATAAATAATTTCTTTCTGGAGCTATGTCCACATTGTATTGGAGCTGTCTTACAAAATCCTGGGCTAGGTCATCCCATATGTGCCAACGGGAGATGTCTTGGTCTATATATCATTTCAGAAGCAATTCCGGTGAGGCTTTCTCCAAAGTAGGCCATTAACAACTCCTCTTTTCCATCGGCTCCTCTCAGCTGGTTACAATATCACTTCAAATGGGTAATCGGGTCTCCATGCCCGTCATATCTTTCAAACTTTGGTGTCTTAAATCCCACAGGTAGATGCACGTGAGGGAACATGCACAGATCAGCATATGACACGCTCTTTTGGCCACGCATGCCCTGTATATTCTTGAGGCTTTGCTCTATGCTTCTCATTTTTTGTGCATCTCCTCTTGTTCATGGTTTCTCACGAATTTCCCATGTTCTATGGGAGACTCAAATTGTGGGTGCTGGGGATAGGAATTTGGGGTAACCCGAGCGGTGTCCAATTGGAATTGGGGAGCTTGGAAAGTAAAAGTTGATGGTTCGAAGGTTTGTCGAGGTGGTGTTGGTTGTGCCATACTAGAAGTTGGTGGTGCTGTGAATACAGTAAATGGTATTTCTGAAGATGGTGCCTAGGGGCGAACCTCAGAAGGCATTCCAGTGAAGTTTGTTGACATGGTGGGGAACCCAAATGGCATGAATGGGGTGGTTACTGAGATAGGGACATTGGTAGTTCCTCCCATCCTTGGGTTCAATTCGGGGAAACCAAGGATAGTACTGGGTGGATCCCTGACATTGGACCATGCATCCCACATTTCTAGCATGCGGCATCTTAACCGCCTATTCTCCTCAGCAGTTGCTGACTCAGGCTGTGGGATAACTGACACAGGGCTATCTTCAGGCTCAACGATAGATAGATGACTCTCTGAGGCCATGGCGATACTTCCTTTAGATCTCGTGAAATAAGGGTGTGAGGCTTATATTACCACCAAAAACTAACAACCTAAAAGTAGAACATGTTCTTTTAAAGCACACACAACAAACCAGTTAGTTTGAGATATTTAACACATAGGGAATCACATATTGGGGATGCTACACACCTTAATAGTTAAACGTTTTGCTAAGATGTTGTGTTTCATCCCAGCTTTATTATCTCTCTCTTTTGCTTTCTTAATTACTTTCTTTTAGGATTATGATCGAATCCAACGTGGATTGCCTACGTATCATGACGTCGCATGAATCAGATCATTACGTAGTTCAGGGGACAAATATAAATTAACAAAGTGCATTTTTTTCATTTTATTAATAAATGATATCTCTTTCTTTTGGGTTTTTCATTATAGGGAATTAAAGTGTTAACAATAATACAGACTGAAAACAAGCTACAGAACAATTTAAAACTCTAGAAAGCAGTAAAATACAGACTCGAAAACTGGTTAATCAAAAGTACATGAGAGCTTCTACTGGTCTTCTTGGAGCCTATGGGGCATTAACTGATCTTTGCACGGGCCTTCGCGCAATGTCTTCTTGAAGACGATCAAAGTCATCCATTACTTGGTGGACGAAGGTCATCATAGAAGCAAAAAATATGGACCTAGTCATGTCTTTACACTCGTGACATTTCATCACGACATTGTCAGATATTTCCTTGATCCTAGTTCTGATGACTCATTTATCTTGAAGCAGACGCCCAATATGCTGTGCCCGGGCTTCCAACACATATGCACTTGTGTTGTTTTGTTCCTGTAGCTGTTGCACGCTTTCTTCTAGTTGGCAGATTAGTGCATAACAATGCTCTTTTTTTGGTTTGAAAACTTTGGTTTGCTGGACCATCTCATTCCCATGGGCAAACAGCTTTTCCTTTAGAATTGTTATTTCTTTGCCATATTTCTGCCTCAAATGGTGGGCTTGTTCTTCTGCTCCCTTAGCTAGTTTTGTTTGAGCATCTAGCAAATCCTTTTTGGTTTTTATCAAGTCAGCTGCATAGCCATGGACCTTCATTATTAAGTTGTTGATGATCTTTTCATCTCTCTCGCTTCTTACAGGCATTTCGGCGGCTATTCTCATATTCCGGAGTTAGGCTTGGAGCGCCTCATTCTCTCGGGTTAACTTTCTCTTTTCACCTTCAGCTACTTGTGCCTGCAAATCATTGTCAAATGCGAGGTTTCTCAATTTTTCCTTCAAGGCATGGATAGTGGCTTAATATTTCTTTTCTTTTTCTCCCCAGGCCAACCGTTCTTGGATCTTGTCATTAAAAGCTTGAACATGAGGCCTTTTGGCGGGCCTTTCTGGCTCGGGCTCTGGTTCCTCATCAATGCAATTCTTTTTCTCAAACCATGCAGCATAGCCCGGATCTACTTTGCCTCTGGCAAGATCGGGTACTTGAGTATCCTCTTTCAAGTATCAGCACCCATTCCAGATTTGTAGAATTAAAGCTTCAGGAGGTGGGGCTTCGGGATGTAACTCAATAACTTGGATACTCAAGTCTTCATCATCAGGTACTACTTGATTTCTTCCCAATTGCCTCAGAACCCTTTGGGGTGCATATGGTTGGACACTTCGCAAGCCTATAAATAGTAAATAATTTTTTATGGCTGACATATATATAACTTCCCTCACCGAGAGCTATCCTAAAGTCCACTCAATCTGATTTGCCTTTAAAGCTCTCAAGTGGGCGATCCAAGCTTCAACCCCTTCCCGGGAGTTGTAGTCTTTCACTTTTTCTTCATAGTTTTCAATGAAGTTGCTCTTGCTTGGACAGTAGTTCATAAATTTTGGATGATGGCGAAGATGGTTAATTAACCACATTTGTAGAAGAATGTTGCAACCATTGAAGAATGTCGCCCCCAACTTACACTGCGTCAATGCCCGATAAATATCCGACAATATTAGTGGAGCAAGTGTGTGATCTTCCTTGTCATTTAGGACTTGTGAAATTCTAGCTATACGAATATCAACTGTCCCCTTTTCATTTGGGAAGACCATGACACCCATAAATGCCACTATGAAGGCAAAACGACGGTGAACTTTTCAAGTATGTTTGATTTGCTTATCGTTCAACCCTTTTTCATGCATTTCAAATCCCTCTGGATGCCCATACCGGGAGTATATGAAGTAGAATGAGCAGCAGCCCTCGT
>AWOL01S0056455.1:0-23237 GCA_000715115.1 Nicotiana otophora | reverse complement strand
TCTACTTGACCACCACCACCCATTCCAGAGAGTGCATTAAACATCCCTGGACAACAAAAACATACCAATCCAATTAAACCAACTTGAACCAGTGGTGAATTATACCTGAAAATTGAATTATTTGGAGGTGAATTAGGTAACCCTTTTCCAGTTTCTTCATCTCCGTAAGAACCCATAACGCTACGGTCTCGGATTACACGGATCAAAGATAAGAAAAAATGGAGAATATCGAATCTGGGAATTTATAGGTGCAATAGAACAGTGGTGGAATTAAATTGGGAACTTTGAAAGCAAGGATTGGATGAATATGAATTAAAGACTGGTTGTTTTGTTGACAATAAGTTTAAGATTCTCTTTTTATAGGAGTGTCGTACTAATTATTGCAGGTGTTTTTAAAATTTAAATTCATAACTGGGCCTCGGGAAAATTGCATCGCTGACATTTGGATAAAATTGGTAAAATCGGTGCCTCATTGGCTACATAGGTAATTACGAGTAGTTTAACGTTTTATTACAAATGGTCTCCAATGATTACGCATAGTTTGATTCCTATGTTTTACGATGACCTTAAGCTTAACCCAGAGATTGAATATTCATTTTAGCTTTTGTGGACGAGTACCACGTTTGTCGCTGAATATAACGTTACGATACGTCACTTTCATTCGTAGTTTATCCTCCCGATTTGTAGGTAAAGTGCAGATTCTGCCGATATTTATCTTGTTAATTTAATGTTGGAAGCAGAAGCATGAAGTAACAGGCAACAATTCAAAAAATTTTGCTGGCAAAAAGAAGATTAGATAGCAATGATTTGTAAATGGTCAAATGTTTTCTTTTTTTAAGGTTCTTTAAGGCAGGCCTGCCTGCAGGCGGAGCTAGTGCATCAATACGAGTTCGATTCGGTTGAACCCGTTAGTTTTAATTTAAATTCTATATTTATTTTCAAAATTTATTAAATAATTAAAATTCNATGATTTGTAAATGGTCAAATGTTTTCTTTTTTTAAGGTTCTTTAAGGCAGGCCTGCCTGCAGGGCGGAGCTAGTGCATCAATACGAGTTCGATTCGGTTGAACCGGTTAGTTTTGATTTAAATTCTATATTTATTTTCAAAATTTATTAAATAATTAAAATTTAGTGACTTAAAATGTTTAAAATTCTCAACTATAAATTTCAAATCATGGCCACCTCTACCCTGCCTATATTCACTCTGCTCGTGGATTGGGTACCAACTATTCTTTTTAAAGGAAACAAAAGAAAGTGTTTATATAATATTGTAAGTTATTTGATTCCTCAGACTATTCATTGTCCACCAGAAAAGAAAGAAAAAGAATAAGAAAAAGAAAGTGGGGACAAGTGATCATGAAATTCCTTGAAGCAGAATATTGAATACTATGTGAATAATAAGGTTATAAAACGAGTGGAAGAGAATGAGCACATTTTTATGTTCGCTACCTTGTTAAGATTAAAAGGAATCTTAAAAGTTCCTCATAATTACAATTTTCAGCTTCTTTAATCAAATTGTTTTTAAAAATTATTACACAGGGGAAGAGTATAAGAACCGAATTTTGTACTTATACAGTAAAATATTAGGGAGTTTACAAAGTGAATTACTCATCTCTAATGACTTAAATTTTACAGGTTCAAATTTTAGGTTCTTAACACTAAACTTATGAGTTCATATATATTGTTTATTTCAATTTTAGTGAATTTTTACGCATAAATCTTACTCCGTGTTGAAGGTACTGAATTCAAATAAACCCGAAATATTTACATTGAATCCGCCCCTGCTCTTTATCGATAATTAGTCTTCACATTCTTTTCGAACTCCTTTAGGATCTGAGAGTTAGGATCGAAAAACTCTTAGACTTGAGAGTTAGGATCGACTTATATTTTCCCTCCTTTGAATATTAGGAATCACTTTTTCTTTCCTTCTTCTTTTATAATAATTGTGATATTTTGGTAAATTTGCTTAGTATATTGTTATTTAATGCTTGATATTTAATTAATGCTTTGATATTTAATTTTTTGGAGTTAAGACCTACTAATTATTACCCTTTTTGGGTACTGTGAATTAAGTCCACTCTTTTTCTTTTTTCTATTTGTGCCAGCTTTCGTGAAGTTTTGGTGACTATGTTATTGTTAATGCTTTGAATGTTTTGAACAGTTATCCATTTGCATGCTTGATAAAGTTGTTGTCTATATTGTTACTTAATCCTTGCAGTTATTAATTAACTCAAATATACACTAAATAAAATTAATAAAAATAACTTAATAAAGCCCCATGCTTACTTTTTCCTCATTTCACACATTTCTATGCTATTCCATAATTTTTATCTTAAAATTTGTAGTGTTTAAAGTAGTATGTGTGAAAATTCTATAGAAATGTCAAGTAAATGGCGCAAAACAAATTTTAAAAAATACAAGAGATCCACGACGGCAACTTGATTCCAACAGGAATGTACAATAGTACTAATGAATTTTGTCTTGACTCGTAGGCAAATTTTTGAGCTCCAAAAGTTGTTCCCATTATTTCTTATTGAATCGAGAGCATATTGAAAACAATCACTCAAAATAGGAATAAGGCGTATATAATATTCTCTGCCGACCTTACTTGTGAATTATACTGGATTGTTATTGTTGTAAAAGTCGTTCACATTATTCTCCGGGAGAAATTGAGGAAAATGACGGGACGGCTAACAAGGACGGCAGGCCTATTTTTACCTTAAAACTCGGAACTATGCATTTAATTTCCAGTAAGACTGTTAAACGTTGTCTTCATATTGCCCCGCTGGTTAATTTGCTACACAAGGGAAGAGTTGTGTCGTTTTATTGACAAGGCGACATTAGGGCAGAGATCATCCAAGGCGGGTTTTTAACATTTTGCCAGTGGCCGTATTAGGCCGAAACTGAAAAGCTAGCCGGCTGGCAGGGCAGGCCGGCCGCTAAGAATCTATGGTGCATTCCCTTGGCCTCGATGATGCAAAAGATTTTCTGAAAGGAAAAAAGAGTGATTAGTGTGATTAACAACTAAACAAGACCTAGTATCTCTTACTTCACCCTTTTAATTTTGATATTGTTTACTCTTAAAATGGATAACAATTGAATTTATATGCGGTTTTAAGGATATGTGGATTGATTCGACACAAGTGATCAAGAATATTAGATAAATGAATTAAAGATACGGTGAATAATCAGACCAGTCGTAACATTATGGCGTAGCTTGAACTTGGACTGGGCAATAATTTCTGCCCTCGATTGGGTCCTAGGCTCGAAGCCATTCAAGAACAAAGAACAAAAGTAAAGTAAAGACTTTGGAGTAGCTAGAAGTAGAGAAATCAATTTTTATTGCCTTGGTATGCATCTGTTTATTGAATAAAAAATCTTCCCATTTATATAGTAGTGGAGTTTTACCCCTAGTATAATTCTAAAAAGGGTAAAAACTATCCTTGTACGTCATTTACTGATACGCTACCGACATCAGGCGAGATCCGCGCCGTGATATCCGGTTGAGCGCGGATATCACGACCCTCTGTTAGTCGGGTGCAACAGTTTGTAGTGCTTTCCGAGGTCTCGGAGCTCGTTCCGGGTTCGGGGGGTGTTGCACCATCAGGCCTGGCGACGAGTACCTCGTTTCAGCCTTGATTCAAAGAGTTCTCGGATTCGGTCTCTATCTCATACATTCATGCTTCTTAACTCGTTTGTCTCACCGAGTACTCGGGGTGTGTGCTGACCCCGAGTTTGCCCGTATATAGATATAACATATGGGTGTTAAGGGTCCGGGTTGGGCCGGGCCGGACTATGGGAAAAGGGAACCGGCCGGTTTCGGTACTTCTCCGGTTACCGATTACAATTTACCGGGTTTACCGGTTCCGGACTTAGCCGGTGCTAAACTGTTCCTGGTCTAACAGGCCGGGTCTGGCCGATTTTATTCTTTTTTTTTGTATAACAATCATAATTTATATTAAGATAAAGTAAAAATGTAAAATACTAAAAACTATGAATAAAAAGAATGTTTGAATAAATTTCAAAGGTTTTGAAAGCCTTATATTTGAAATTTTGAATAAGAAGTTAACAACTTCAAAGGCTTTAAAAACCTTATATTTGAAAAATTCATTACGAATTTAAGATAATACAATGAACTTGAAAAAAAATATACTAACTTATAATTTGCAAGTTCTTTTTTTAATTTAAACTTGTAAATTAAAGTTTACATTTTACAACAACTAACTTAAAGAAAAAAGAGTAAATTCAAATTTGAATTATTAAATATAATCTTCAAACTTCAAAAGTTTTACATTGGCATAGTAATTTATTCATAATCAATACAAACTTCTTGTCCATGGAGTGTTAAAATTTAAATTTTAAAATTTGAAAATTAGAATTAAGTGGCTACATAAAATTATTTAATAAGACCGATATGTAAGGATCAAATTTCAAAGACTTTCATTTCATATTTTCATTGCATAATAATACTTCAAATTGATTTGTCTACTAAACTAACACATTAAGCTTAAATACGTCTAATAAATTCAAAATAACACTAAATTGTCTCAAACCAACTTAGATACAAATTTCTGAAGGACGCTAAAGACAACCCTTCATATGCCTCCTTAAACCAGCTGTGCCCTCCCACTTTCGACGAACATTAAGGACTCTACCACAGTTCTTGCACTTTACTTTGCGAACTTCTTCATTTTCTTCTACCACCTCAAAGAGTTCCCAAACATGTGAGCGCACTCTAGAAGCACGGGGCATGATTTAACTTGAATTGAAAATTTGGGTTTGAGGATTGAGAGATGAGTGAAGAAATGAAGAAGAGGGGGTATATTTATAGTTTTACAACGGGATAAATTAATAATTAATAAAAGTATTATTTTTGAAAATAATGCCCAAAAAGGGCTATTCTTGTAAATTAGTCGTTGGACAACGGTCAAAATGGCAGCTGACCATTGCCAATTGTAATGACCCGACCGGTCATTTTGAGCTTTAGCATTTAATTCGGTGGTTGGAGACTTAGAGTAGCTTCATATTATGTATTATGTAGCTATTATACTCCCCACAGACGCAGAGAGGGTAAGGAGGTTCATTGCAGGTCTGCACCCTGAGATTCAGGTACCTATGGCCCGTGAGGCAGAGATGGGGACTTCCTTTCTTTAGGTTGTGGATATAGCTCGGAGGATTGAGCGTATTCGCAACCGCAACAGAGAGTTTGCGCCAAGGGATAAGCGGCCCCAGTAGTTTGGGAGATTCAGTGGCACCCCACCTGGGGGCAGAGGTCAGTTCATGACGGGTCAGCCCAGCAGGCCCATGCAGTCAGCACTACTGCCTGCTCGGAGTGCTCCAGCACGACCCTATTTCAGTGTCACTCCAGAGAGTACTTACCACCCGCCAGCTATTCAAGGTTCCTCTAGTGGGTATTTAGGCCATCAGGGTCACACTTCAGGTCAGCAGTCCACCGTTCCGAGGGTTTGTTTCAAGTGCAGTGATATTGACCACGTGAAGAGGTTTTGTCCCAGACTTCGGGGCAAGACCGAGCAGCAGGACTATCGGCCCATTATTACCGCACAAGCTACCACACCGCCTGCCCTGCCAGCCAGGGGTGGAGGGCAGGCGGCCAGGGGTCGTCCTAGAAGTGGAGGCCAGTGAGGTGGTGCTCTGGCTATATCTACGCTATCCCCGCCAGGCCAGAGGCAATTGCCTCTGATGCAGTGATCACATGTACTAATTCTGTTTGCCGAAGGGATGCCTCAGTATTATTTGATCCGGGATCTACTTACTCCTATGTTTCTTCTCTATTTTATCCTTATTTGGATGTGTCTCGCAAGTTCATGCTAGTGGGTGATTCTGTTGTTGTGGATTTGGTCTACCGGTCCTGTGTGGTGACTTTCTGTTGATATGAGACCCGAGCTGATCTTTTGTTGCTCGATATGGTTGATTTTGAGGTTATCTTTGGCATGGACTGGTTGTCCCCATACCATGTCATTCTTGATTGCTATGCCAAGACTATTACCTTGGCGATGCCTGAGTTACCTAGATTAAAGTGGAGGGGTTCGTCTGTCGGTACTTCCAGCCGGGTTATTTCTTTCTTGAAGCCTCGATATATGGTCGAGAAGGGTTATTTGGACTACTTAGCCTTTGTTCCGAATACTATTGCAGAGACTCCCGTGTTGGATTCATTGCCGGTGGTGCGAGAGTTTTTCGATGTTTTTCCTGCTGATCTACCCGGTATGCCGCCAGATCGGGATATCAATTTCGATATTGATTTGGTGCCGGGCACCCAGCCTATTTCTACTTCTCCTTATCGTATGGATCCTAAGGAGCTGAGAGAGTTAAAGGAGCAGCTTCAGGAGTTGCTTGAGAAGGGATTCATTTGACCTTGCATGTCACCTTGGGGCGCGCCGGTGTTGTTTATAAAGAAGAATGATGGAAGTATGCGGATGTGCATTGATTACCACCAGTTGAACAAAGTCACCATCAAGAATAAATGCCCGTTGCCGCGCATTGATGATTTGTTTGACCAGTTGCAGGGTGCCAGGGTGTTATCTAAGATTGACTTGAGATCTGGGTATCATCAGCTGAAGATTCATGCTTCGGATATTCCAAAGACGGTCTTCCAGACTAGATATGGACACTATGAGTTTTTGGTGATGGACACTATGAGTTTTTGGTGATGTCCTTCGGCTTGACTAATGCCCTGGCAACATTCATGGATTTGATGAACCGAGTGTTCAGGCCGTATCTTGATTCATTTGTCATTATCTTCATTGATGACATATTTATCTACTCGCGTAGTATGGTGGAGTAAGAGCAGCATTTGAGATTAGTGATTCAGACCTTGCGGGAACATAAGCTTTATGCTAAGTTCTCCAAGTGTGAGTTCTGGTTAGATTTCGTGGCTTTCTTGGGGCATGTTGTATCAGGTGAGGGCATTAAGGTAGATCCTAGGAAGATTGAGGCAGTCCAGGGTTGGCCTCGTCCTACCACAGCGACCGAGATCAGGAGTTTCCTGGGGTTAGCTGGGTATTATCGTCGGTTCATGGGGGGTTTCTCATCTGTTGCAGTGCCCTTGACTAGATTGACCCAGAAGGGTGCTCCATTCTAATAATCCGATGATTGCGAGGCGAGCTTTCAGAAGCTCAAGTCGGCTTTGACTACAACACCGGTTTTAGTGTTGCCTTCCGGTTCAGGGATATATACTGTGTATTACGATATTTCACGCGTTGGCCTGGGTTGTGTATTGATACAGGAAGGGCAAGTTATTGTATATGCTTCACGTCAACTGAAGCCTCATGAGAAGAATCACCCCATACATGATTTGGAGTTGGCCACGATAGTTCATGCTCTCAAGATCTGGAGGCATTATCTTTATGGGGTGTCCTGTGAGGTTTACACCAATCATCGCAGCTTACAGTAGAGGAATCTCAATTTGAGGCAGTGCAGGTGGCTCGAGTTACTAAAGGACTATGACATCACCATCCTTTACCATCTGGACAAAGCAAATATGGTTGCAGATGCCTTGAGTAGAAAGGCTGAGAGTATGAGTAGTTTGGCATTTATTTGAGCAGATGAGAGGCTATTGGCTTTGGACATTCAGTCCTTAGCTAACAAACTTGTGAGGTTGGATATTTCAGAGCCTAGTCAAGTTCTTACATGCGTTGCAACTCAGTCTTCATTACTTGAGCAGATCAAGGCTCATCAGTGCGATGTTCCGCACTTGTTGGTTCTCAGAGAGACAGTACTATAGGGTGGTGCCAAGGAGGTTACTATCGGTAAAGATGGTGTTCTGCGGCTCCAGGGTCGCCTATGTGTTCCTAATGTTGTTGTCTTGAGGGATAAAATTCTAGAGGAAGCGCACAGTTCTCGGTATTCTATTCATCCAGGGGCTACAGAGATGTATCGTGATCTGAGGCAGGATTATTAGTGGTGGCGGATGAAGAAGCACATAGTTGAGTATGTGGCAAGATGTCTAAACTGCCAGTAGGTCAAGTATGAGCACCAGAGGCCAAGTGGCCTACTCCAACACATGGTTATACCAGAATGGAAATGGTAGCGCATCACTATGGACTTCATTGTTGGGTTTCCATGGATGTTGATAAAGTTTGGTGTCATTTGGGTTATTATCGATAGGCTCACCGAGTTGGCACATTTTATTCCAGTGGTGACTACTTACTCATCCGAGAGGTTGGCCCAGATTTACAT
This sequence comes from Nicotiana otophora, assembly GCA_000715115.1. Lineage (NCBI taxonomy): Eukaryota > Viridiplantae > Streptophyta > Magnoliopsida > Solanales > Solanaceae > Nicotiana > Nicotiana otophora. The sequence continues at coordinate 15,041 of AWOL01S0056455.1, read as the reverse complement.
TTAGGAGATGGTTCGGTTGCACGGTGTGCCTGTTTCCATCATATTAGATAGAGGCCCCCAGTTTACCTTACATTTCTGGAGAGCAATTCTAAGCGAGTTAGTTACCCGAGTAGAGATCAGCACAGCCTTTCATCCACATACTGAAGGGCAGTCGAAGCGGACAGTTCAGATTCTGGAGGATATGCTCCAAGCATGTGTCATTCACTTCGGAGGTCAGTGGGATAGATTCTTGCCTTTGGCCGAGTTTGCTTATAACAACAGTTATCAGTCCAGCATTGAGATGGCTCTATTCGAGATTTTATATGGTCGACGATGTCGTTCGCCCATTGGATGGTTTCAGCCCGGCGAGGCTAGGTTATATGGTACTGATTTAGTAAAGGATGCCTTGGAAAAGGTAAAGTTGATTCAGGAGCGACTTTGCACGACACAGCCCAGATAGAAGAGTTACACAGATCAGAAGGCATGAGATTTATCATTTATGGTGGGCTAGAAGGTTCTTTTGAAAGTCTCGCCGATGAAGGAAATCATGAGGTTCGAGAAGAAGGGCAAGTTAAGCCCAAGGTTTATTGACCCATTTGAGTTATTGAGGCGAGTTGGGGAGGTTGATTATGAGCTTACTTTGCCTCCTAGTCTATCAGGAGTTCATCCGGTCTTCCATGTGTCTATGCTCTGGAGGTATCATGCCGATAGGTCGCACATGCTAGATTACAGCACGATTCAACTAGATGAGAGTTTGGGTTATGAAGAGGAGCCAGTTGCCATTGTTGACATAGGAGTTCGCCAGTTGAGGTCCAAGAATATTTCTACGATAAAGATCAAGTAGAGGGGTCAACCAGTCGAGGAAGTGACTTGGGAGGCCGAGGAGGACATGCGGATTAGATATCCGTAACTTTTCAGCACTCCAGGTATGATTCTAGACCCATTTGAGGACGAACGTTTGTTTAAGAAATGGAGAATGTAACGACTCGACCGGTCATTTTGCTTCCTAGATCCCCGTTCTACTAATTAAGACTCCTCATATATGCTTTTACTGTTTATGACATGTGGGGATGGTTGGTTTAGGTTTGGAAGGGCTCGGGTTAAAATCAGAACACTTAGTTCCTTAATAGTGGCCTATAATGGTTAAGTTTGACTTAAGTCAGCGTATTAAGTAAACGACCTCGAAACCGGGATTTGACGGTCTCAGTAGGTTTGTATGATGATTTTGGACTTGGGCGTGTGTTTGAATCGGATTTCGGATGACCCGGGAGCGTTTCGGCGCTTAATTTTGAAAGTTGACGCATTAAAGGTTTTTAAGTTCTTTAAGTTGGTTTGGAGTAGGATTTGGTGTTATCGAGGTCCATTTGGGATTCCGAGCCTGGAAATAGTTCTGTATGATGATTTGTAACTTGTACGCAAAATTTGGTGCCATTCCGAGTAGACTAAGTATGTTTCGGCGCGTTCGGAGTAAGTTAAAAAAACATAAAGTTCATAAATTGATTCGATTTGGTTTTGGAGTGTGATTCTTAGTTTTGATATTGTTTTACACGTTCTGAGGGTTCGAGGAGTCCATTTTATGTTTACGAACTTGTTGGAATGTTTGGACGAGGCCTCGGGGGCCTCGGGTGCTATTTAGACGATGTGTGGAACATGTTTGAACTTGGAAGAATTGCTGAAGAAGCAGGGATCTGGTATTTCGCACCTACGAAGAATTGGACGTAGGTGCGGCACCACAGAAACGGCTGGCTAGGCGCAGGTGCGAAGCTTGGCTAAGTGGGCTGAGTCCGCAGGTGCAGAAGTGGGGACGCAGGTGCGCGACTGCAGAAGCAGTTAATGGTCTGCAAAAGCGGCCTAGAGCTTAAGGGGGCAGTGGGCGCATGTGCGAGGGCTCGACCACATATGCGAGCCCGCAGATGTAAAGAAGGGGTCACAGAAGCAGAAGGTGGCCAGCTGGGGAGGACCACATCTGTGATTCCATTTCCACAGATGCGGAGCCGTAGAAGCGGCCAATTTTCTGCAGAAGCGGAATCGCTGGGGGTAGAAGGGTGAATTTAAATCGGAACTTAGGCTTATTTTCTTCATGTCTCTCATTTGTTGGTCGAATTTAGAGCTCTTTGAGGAGGGATTTTCACCTAGCACTTTGAGGTAAGTAATTTCTATACAATATGAGTTTAAATCATGCATTATGGGTAGATTTTAATATAGAAATTCTGAAAATTATAAGCTTAGTGGAAAAACCTAAGTCTTTGACCTCTAGTAAGTGTCAAGTCGACCTCTCATCACTACTTCTTCGAGGTTAGACTAGATACTTATCGGGTACGCGTTATTTTCCGTACTCACGCTACACTTTTGCAATGATTTACAGGTACTGAGACAGGTACTACTAGTGGTCACGCTGGCGCGTGGACGATCATTCTGGAGACTTGGTGGTGAGGTACTTGCCTTGCTATGATATGAAGCACCGGAGTCTCCCTCTACCTGATTTACTATTCTGTCTATTACTTTCAAAATGCAGTTGTAGGAGTTTTGTATATGTTACATCCCGCGTTTTCGTACATTAAAGTTTCGTCGTAAGTTAATCAACATAAGCTCGGGAATGAGATTATTTCTGAGTATATAAATATTTATGTTATTATAACAGGTGTTAAATAAGTGTCGTGAAGGTTAGAGGTTAAACAAATCGAAGAAAATGAGTTTCGTTGAAGTTTGATAATTTGGGATAAAATACGGTCCAAGCTATAATACCCCGTATTTATGGACTAGTACCATACAATATACCACATGACCGTGATAGTAAGGTATATAAAGTATGTTAAAAGTGATTAGTATTTTAAGTAATTTGAGATAATTTCTAATTATGTTGGTAATGGATTAATTATTGATTTTAGTGGGAAGTTAACTAATTAATTAGAAATTGGTGAACAAGTATTTGGAGGAAACATCCTCCCAACGTGGAAGCAAGTGAGATTCTTAATCAAGCCTAATAGTGACTAGGTAGTCTATGTAGCTAGGTGGCATATTTAGGGGATTCTTTGGCAAAGTAATCACATAAAGTGGGCCACACACCCATTATGATAAAGATATCTCCCTACATTATTAAAGTGAGATGTACTTACTTGATAGTAACGGATGGAAAGCCTCAAAAAGCATACATACGACCCACAAAATGCTATAAGAAGCAGGACTTGAAATTCTAAGGGAGCACGGTACAACTTTTCTCAAGGAAATCATACAGATTTTTCCCTACTTCGATTCCGCCGTTACGGGTTTTGTCGTGATTGACGTATGTTAGAGGGATTGTCAAGAAAATCGGCTCAGGTATGTTAAGGTTATCCCTTCTTTCCTTTTGGCATGATCTATACGATACAAATGAAACGAGCAAACACACAATTTTCATAAATACTACTATTCTTAAAATTAGTAGGGGTTCATATGTTCTTGATTCCCCATGTGTCCTATTATTCTATCGCTTGTTCATGGGTCTCAAAAAATATATAAGTTGATAAAGTTTATTTGATGATATTAATCGAAGGCATAATGATTTTATGACATTCCGAGAGATCTTATTAACTTACTTCTTATGCATTGTATTTTTATACATGTACATTGACCCATGACCAGATGGCTTTATATACTCGTATATTATATGTATATGGGATATGGAAAAATATTACGATGTTATATACGCATCACCACCTGATCAGTTGGTATACATTGATGATTTCTCCCACTTAGGCCGAGATGATATGATATGATGGGATGCCCTCAAAGGATTGATGACATTATGTACGCATATACCAATACATTATATGACATTTGTAAGCATGTGCATGACATTATAAATGTTTCATGATTCACACAACTATTCAGACTTATAGGTTGAGTCCTTTATTCCATCTTTTATTCACCTCTTTTATATACTGTTTTTCATGCCTTACATACTCAGTACATTATTCGTACTGACGCCTCTATTGTCTGAGGCCTGTATTTCATGCCCGCGGGTGCAAGTAGACAGGCTGACGCTCCCCCTTCTTAGGATCCTAGCTCAGTGAGAGTTGGTGTGCTCCACTTGATCCGGAGCTGCTATTGATTTTGGTACGCTATTTTTGTATGTAGATATGGGTACAACGGGCCCGGTCCCATCCTTTATACATTTGTACACTCTATTAGAGGTCTGTAGACAGTTATGTATAGTCGGATAGTATGTGAACTTGTCGGATCGCCCTACCGTATTCCGTATATATATGTACATATATCTTTTGGGCACGTTTTCTTGCGTATGTTATTCACACAATTCAGTAGTTTACTGCCAGAAGTTATGCATTTCTTACACTTATTATCTGTTTTATCTTATATGTATGCTTAAGAGTGATAGACAGGTATGCTCGGGCACTCGTCATGGCCCATCGGTTTGGATCGTGACAAAAGTGGTATCAGAATAGTTCTGTCCTAGGGTTATCTATAGACCGTGTCTAATAGAGTCTTATTTATGGGTGTGTTGTGCACCACACTTATAGATAGGAGGCTACATGATATTTAGTATGGTTACTTTTCTTTCTGATCAATATTGTGCGATAGAACTGAATTGTAAGTATTCAATCCTAATCTTTACCTTATTTATGTTCTTAGTGATGCCTATTACTACTAGACGACATGCGTCAGCCGCTAGTACAGGTTAAAAGGCTACGAAAGTGTTAAAAGGAGATATAGGTTATATTATGGAGTCAGACCCATCGGAGATCATGGGTTCTATTGAGGAGGATCCTTCCAAGTATCCATATGAGTCATTCGTTCGAGTAGTTTTAATTTTGCCGGCAGCAGATGGGATGAGAGGATTTTTGACCTCACCAAGGCCATTAGTTTCATTATCAGGGCTCGTTGATCAGGGTATAAAGGGAGTGGTGCATGGATTGTCACAGCCGGTTCCCCTCATGCTCAAAACTATGTCAGGGTATTTACGGACACCAGCTCTTCTGAGGTGCCAGATAGTCCACAGTCTTGGGAGTCCGTCAATCAAGGTTCGTCTGTGTATGTTATGGAATATGCAGAGGAAGAGGAAAGTAGCCGGGCCAATAGGAGGAAGGTAACTGATAAGGATATGAAGAGTCTGCTTCGAAGTGTGTCTGATCGTGGATCTCATATAGGACAAGGCGAGGACCCTCCACTGTAGGCTGCCTCCAGATATCAGCTTTTGGCTGGTGAGATCTACTTCTTTCTGGAGTATTGCCAAGTCAGGGTTCTGTATATGTTATGTTATTTTATGAGGACGTCGGGAGCCATGTCCCGACTTATATATATTATGATTATGTTTTCTTAGAGGTTTTGCAGACAGTATCCTGTGTATAATATTGGGTATGACATGTCGATGGCCTTGTCGGCCCCTATGTATTTATAATTTCTTTTTGAATTAGTTATGCGAGTTAAGTTCTAATATTGTTACTTATATATACAGATATGGCATGTAATGGCCCATGATAAGTTTAATAATAAACAAGGATAAGGTACGTGGCGCTCGATTGAGTAGAGCCTGGGTGCCAGTCGTGGCCCTCCGGCTTGGGTCATGACAAACTTGGTAATGTTGCATCAATACACAACCCAATCCAATGCCCGAAGCGTCACAATAGATATCATAACCATCGGTTCCCTCTGGGAGTGCCAAAAATTGTGTTGAAGCCAGTCTGTCCTTCAATGCCTAGGAACTCCACTCACAAGCATCAGTCCACTGAAACTTAGCTCCCTTCAGAGTCAACTTTGTCAGTAGTGCTGAAAGAGAAGAAAATCCCTCTACAAATCTCCTGTAATAACCTTCCAAACCCAAGAAGCTACAAACCTCAGTCGGTGTCGTGGGTCTAGGCCAAGTCTCCACTGCCTCAATCTTCTGTGTATCAACCCAGATACCTTCACCTGAAATAATATGCCCAAGGAAACCTACAGAATTCAACCAACCCACAATTTAGAATTAACTACGGTGATTTATGCACTAAAGATGTGGATGCACTATTTGTATGGTATTCATGTTGATATCTATACGGATCATAAGAGCCTTCAGTATATCTTCAAGCAAAAGGAATTGAATTAACGTTAGAGGAGATGGTTAGAGCTACTGAAAGACTATGACATTGATATTTTATACCATCCGAGGAAGGCGAATGTAGTAGCCGAAGCTCTCAGCCGTAGATCTATGGGTATCCTGTCATATTTACAGCCAGGGAAGAGTGGAATAGCCCATGAGATTCATCGGCTGGATAGTCTTGGAGTTCGATTACTGGACTCAGGTGATACCGGAGTTACTATTCACGACACGTCAACATCCTCTTTAGTAACTGAAGTAAAGGAATGCCAGTATGAGGATCCTATGTTAGATCATTACAAAGATACATCCCCTTAGAATGAGAAGACACTATTTGAGATTTCAGGAGATGGAGTCCTCAGATATCAAGGACGATTATGTGTCCCTAATGTTACAGGGCTGCGCCAGCAGGACATGGGAGAAACTCACTATTTTCGTTATTCTATTCACCCTGGAGCGACAAAGATGTATCATGATATCGGGAAAATATACTGGTGGGACTAAATGAAGAAGGATATAGCAGTGTTTGTTGCTCAATGCCCTAATTGTCAGCAGGTTAAGATTGAGCATCAGAAACCCGGTAGAGTATTGCAGGCTATAGAGATTCCGACTTGGAAATGGGAAGTAATTAATAAAGATTTCGTCATAGGCTTACCTCGTACCCAATGACTACGTATTCAGCAGAGGATTATGCAAGGCTCTACATTAAGGAGATGGTGAAACTTCATGGTGTCCCTATATCTATAATCTAATATAGAGGTGCTCAGTTTACAGTTAATATTTGGAGGTCCTTCCAAAAAGGATTGGGGATTCAGGTAAGTTTTTGTATATCATTTCATCCCTAGACGATGGTCAGGTTGAGCGTACTATTCAGACACTGGAAGATATGTTACGGGCTTGTGTAATAGACTTCAGGGGTAGCTGGGATGATCATCTTTCGCTTATTGAGTTCACATATAATAATAGTTATCATTCCAGCATTCAGATGGCTCCATACGAAACTCTCTATGGACGAAAGTGTAGGTCACCTATCAAATGGTTCTAGGTTGGGGATACTAAGTTAGTAGGACCAGAGTTGGTACAACAGGCAATCGAGAAGACTAAGCTTATACAGGAAAGGTTTTTAGCAGCTCAAAGCCGTCAGAAGTTTTATGCGGATAATCGATGACAAGACTTGGAGTTTTAGGTTGATGACTGGGTATTCCTAAAGGTATCACCGATGAGAGGCGTTATGATGTTCGGTAAGAAAATGAAAACTTAGCCTTTGTACAGTGGACTATATGAGATCATACGTAGAGTAGGCCAGGTAGCGTATGAGTTAGACTTGCCTTCTAACTTGGAGTCCGTACATCCAGTATTTCATGTGTCTATGCTCCGTAAGTGTATCGTAGATCCTTCTAGAGTCATGGAATTTGATGATGTTCAGGTCACAGAGCAGTTATTATATGAGGAAGCTCCCATTGCTATACTAGATAGACAGGTTCGGAGATTGAGAACTAAGGACATAGTTTCGGTTAAAGCACTTTGGAGAAACAATAATGTGGAAGAGATGACTTGGGAAGCAGAAGAAGACATGAAGTCTATGTATTCTTACTTATTTCCGCTTCCATAGGAGGATCAGACTGAGACATCACAACCTTTAGGTACGTGTATGGATTCTTGTGTTAGTTACTGTCATTGGTCGTGTGAGGCCATTATTATGATTGATGATTGTGGCCCTATGTGGCATTGTATTATTGGGGGTTTTTATGTGAAAGGTTGGTAGTAGTACTGTTACAAAGGAGACTCTGCTAAAATTTAGGAGTTTAATATTCGAGGACTAAGGGATGAGAGATGAGTGACCTAGGATATTAAGAAGTTAGAACTCTGATGGCTCTAATGCCCTAGGGAGGAAACCGTGGATAGTATGTGATATTTTGGGGAAGTTAGTATAGTGGAATAGAAAGTTAAGAATCTGGTTAATAAGTTTACAACCAGAAGGTACCCGTGCCTAAAAGATTGATTAACAGACTCGTAGGTGATGAATGAAATAGGAAGTAGTTTTAAGGATGGAGGGTGTCTTAACCCCGTGAGAGCCCGGTGGTTGTTCCATTGGAGTATAGCCGGGAAGGTATATTCATTTAGAATTGTTGAGTATTTCATGCAGGTCTTGCGAGTTTAAACATTCGAGAACGAATGTTTCTAAGAGGGGAAGGATGTTACATCCTGCATTTTCGTACGTTAAAGTTTCATCGTAAGTTCATCGACGTAAGCTCGAGAATAAGATTATTTTTGAGTATATAAGTATTTATGTTATTATAACAGGTGTTAAGTAAGTGTCGTGAAGGTTAGAGGTTAAACAAATCGAAAAAAATGAGTTTCGTTGAAGTTTGACAATTTGGGATAAAATACGGTCCAAGCTATAATACCCCGTATTTATGGACTAGTACCATACAATATACCACATGATCATGATAGTAAGGTATATAAAGTATGTTAAAAGTAATTAATATTTTAAGTAATTTGAGATAATTCCTAATTATATTGGTAATGGGTTAATTATTGATTTTAGTGGGAAGTTAAGTAATTAATTAGAAATTGGTGGATAAGTATTTGGTGGAAACATCCTCCCAACGTGGCAGAAAGTGAGATTCTTAATCAAGCCTAATAGTGACTAGGTAATCTATGTAGCTAGGTGGCATATTTAGGGGATTCTTTGGCAAAGTAATCACATAAAGTGGGGCTCACACCCATTATGATAAAGACATCTCCCTACATCATTAAAGTGAGATGTAATTACTTGCTAGTAACGGATGGAAAGCCTCAAAAAGCATACATACGACCCACAAAATGCTATAAGCAGCAAGACTTGAAATTCTAAGGGAGCACAGTATAACTTTTCTCAAGGAAATCATACAAATTTTCCTTACTTCGATCCCGTCGTTATGTGTTTTGTCACGATTGACGTGTGTTAGAGGGATTGTCAATAAAATCAGCTCAGGTATGTTAAGGTTATCCCTCCTTTCCTTTTGGCATGATCCATACGATACAAATGAAACGAGTAAACGCACAATTTTCATAAATGCCACTATTCTTAAAAGTATAGGGGTTCCTATGTTCTTGATTCCCCATGTGTCCTATTATTCTATCGTTTGTTCATGGGTCTCAAAAAATACGTAAGTTGATAAAGTTTATTTCATGATATTAATCGAAGGCATAATGATTTTATGACATTCCGAGAGATCTTATTAACTTACTTCTTATGCATTGCATTCATTTATACATGTACATTGACCCATGACCAGATGGCATTATATACGCGTATATTATATGTATATGGGATATGGAAAAAGGTTACAGTATTATATATGCACTACCACCTGATCAGTTGGTATACATTGATGATTTCGCCCACTGAGGCCGAGATGATATGATAGGATGCCCTCAAAGGCTTGATGACGTTATGTACGTATATACCTATACATGATATGATATTTGTACGCATATGCATGACATTATAAATGTTTCATGATTCACACAACTATTCAGACTTACAAGTTGAGTCCTTTTATTCCATGTTTCATTAACATCTTTTGTATACTCCTTTTCATGCCTTACATACTCAGTACATTATTCGTACTGACGCCCCTATTGTCTGGGGCCTGCGTTTCATGCCTGCAGGTGCAAGTAGACAAGCTGGTAGTCCCCCTTCTTAGGATCCTAGCTCAGTGAGAGTTGGTGTGCTCCACTTGATCCGGAGCTGCTATTGATTTTGGTACGCTATTTGTGTATGTAGATATGGGTATAACAGGGACCAGTCCCATCCTTTATACAATTGTACACTCTATTAGAGGTCTGTAGATAGTCATGTATAGTCGAATAGTGTGTGGCCTTGTCGGCTTGCCCTACTGTATTCTGTATATAGATGTACATATGTCTTTTGGGCACGTTTGCTCGCGTATGTTATTCACATAATCCAGTAGTTTACTGCCAGACGTTATGCATTTCCTACACTTATTTCATGTTTTATCTTAGACGTATGCTTACGAGTGATATACAGGTAGGCTCAGGCACTCGTCATGGCCCATCGATTTGGGTCGTGACAGTATATTTCCTAGACTGCTCATGCACTTGTGACGCCGGGTTTTGGGGGATCTTTGGCATTTATGTACTGCTGTATTTATCATTTCTTTCACCACCATAGATGTTCTTATTATGATGGTACTTTGTTTCAAAGAGATGTTACAGTTGCATAAAATCTAATTTAAATTGTTCTTTAAAAAGGAAAACCTCCATTTTAACAATGTTTAACACGGGTAAGTAAACAGTAGTTTCACTTGTGGGCTTGCCTAACGGCGGCGTTAGGTGCAGTCATGACCTATTACAGAATTGGGTCGTGACAGGAAGCTATTATGGTTAGAAGTTATTGTTGTGACCATCTGAGTTATATGGTATATCATAGTTCTGACTTATACAATGTGTAGGTGCGATATTCGTGTCTTGAAAGGAATTCCGTGTCACGACCCAAACCGATGGGCCGTGACGAGTGCCCGAGTTCTACCTATCGAACACCCCTAAGCATTCATCTAAGATATAAACATAAAATAAGTGTAGGTCATGCATAAAGTATGCAATTAAACTACTAATTCATATGAACAACCTACGTGAGAAAACATGCCCAAAAGACATATATATATATATACGGAATACGGTAGGGCTAGCCGACAAGGTCACATACTATCTAACTATACATGACTGTTTACAGACCTCTATTAGAGTGTACAATTGTATAAAGGACGGGACTGGGCTCCGTCGTACCCATATATGTATGCAAACACATCATATCAAAACTTAAAGCAGCTCCGGATCAAATGGAACACACCAACTCTCGTTGATCAAGAATCCTAAGAAGGGGGACCGTTGGCCTGTCTACCTGCACCTGCGGGTATGAAACGCAGCGTCCCCAAGCAAAAAGGGACGTCAGTACGAATAATGTACTGAGTATGTAAAGCATGAAAATCACTATATAAAAGACATAGATGAAACATGGGGTAAAGAATTCTACGTGTGAGTCTAAATAACTTTGTGAATCCTGAAATATTTATAATGTCATGTACGTGCGTGTAAATGTCGTATCATGCATAGGTATAGGTGTACATAACATCATCAAGCCTCTGAGGGCATCCCATCATATCATCTCAGCCACTGTGGGCAAAATCATCAACGTATATCAGCTGATCAGTTGGTGGTGCGTATTTAATACCTTAACCTTTTCTCATATCCCATATACATATAATATACGCGTATATAACGCCTTCTGGTCATGGGTCAATATACATGTATAAATGCATGAAATGCATAAGAAATACGTTAATAAGATTTCTCGAATATCATAAAATTAATATTTCTTTCGGACAAACTTTATAAAATACTTATTTTTCCGGGACCCATGAACAAAGTATATAATAATAATTTACATGGGTAATCAAGAATATAGACACCCCAAGTATTTCTATTAATATAGTCATTTATGAAAGTTGCGTATTTTGCTTGTATCATCTGTATCATTTGGATCATGCCAAAAGGAAAGAAGGGATGGCCTTAACATACCTCAAGTCGTCAATGCAACTCAACAACAAGCTTATGACAACTAGCGCGACAACCCTATAACAAAGAAATACGTGTACAATTTAGACGGCGGTAGTATATTATGCATCTCAAACGATAACTCGATTCTAAAATAAAACGGGCAGCATTTCCCCTGATTTTACTGCTCCCTCAAGCCTACTATAGGCGAGATACAAACATAATACAATCAGCAACTCAAAACCAACCTAATTACAATCCGGGACCTTCAATACAATAAACCCCCCCAAATATATCATAATACACCCAACCAACAAGTTATGTACTGTTACCGTTGTCTATATGTACTGCATTGTTCATTATTTCTATCTGTATATTTCCACTTTGTCATTATTGTTATTGTTATTTCATTCACCTGATTGGTCCTGTTATACGAATATTTGGTGAGAATGAGAAATGCATGAAGGGTGTTACTGTGCCATTTGATTTGATATCTTGAGTACATTTCTCACACTATGAAAGTTATGGATTTACTGTCGTGGTTTGTTGGTTATTACTATAATGAAAGGATTGGCCGTGATATTGAGGAATGTAAATTGTGATTTCTTCTAGCAATTATTTATTGCTTCGCATATTTGTTTCTTGTACTCTTTTCGGTTATGTTCTAGTATTGTTTTATTGCTAGTCTTCTGCACATGTTATATCAGTGAGTATCTTTTAACTAAAAAGCCTCGTCACTACTTCACCGAGGTTAATCAAGATATTTATTGAGTACATGGGGTCGGCTGTACTCATACTACACTTCTGCACCTTGCGTGCAGATCTTGGAGTGGGGTTGCGGTGGATGGCGGGAGCTGACTCTGAAGATGTTCGTGCCTTCCGGGTGTGACCGCCACTTGTCCTTGGGTAGTTTTAGAGTTGAATTCGGTTTATGTACATTTCAAATAGAAGTTGTATTTATTTCATATCAGTTTTTACAATAATCCAGTCTTAGTAGCTCATGACTTGTACTACCAGTCCTTGGGATATTATATGGAATCTAGATATATCATTTGTTAGTCACCTTTATTTTATTAGAATTGTGTTAACTGTTAATTGGCTGACATAACTGGTTGGGTTAGGAGCCATCACAACTAGTGGATTTTGGGTCGTGACAAGTAACGGTCAAAAGTATTAAAAATATTAATAATTGAACTAGCCGTTGAACCGGTCAGGTCTTGTTAACCTATTCAAGATTGACATACCTTACCGGGTTGGACCGGTCCGGTTACCCGGTAGTAAAATCTTTTCCGGCATAGGCCGGTTCACGTCCAAAACCTAGCCCTGCCCGTCCCCTTACCACCGGGTCGACCCGAGCCGGTCTAAAATCTGTCAGGGCCAGTTCGGCCCCTTTGACAGGTTTAATATAACATCATAGATTGAGTGAACACATTAGGTGTTGATAACAAATCGACCAATTTAACTTTAATAGTTAAAAGTTAAGGCGAGAATACGCAGGGCAGATCTAGCCTTTGATTCGTGGGTTCGGCCGAACCCAATAGATTTGATCTAAAATCGTATTTATGTTAAATAACTTATTGAATAAATATGAATTATTAATGTAGAACTCAATAACTTAAAACTGATTAGAATTTTGAACCCGTAAACTTCAAATTTTGACTCGACCTCTAAGAATACGTATCACTTAATCATGGTTACTTAAAACTTAAGGTGAAAATACACATCACTTAATATGTGTATAAAAAATATGTTTCTTGTATTCATTAGTTTAATAAAAAACACTCAATTCGAGTAAGTGTTTACTAAATGACATATTGTCTTTTTTTAGGGTGAGCTGACGAGATACCCTTATTCCTCTCTTCATTCAGCGAGAAGTTACAAAAAGGCCATTATAATCTAGAACTAACTCGTCTCTAAATCACCATTTCGTTTTAACATCTTAATATTCATTAAAACTAATCCAAATAATGGGTTAAAAAGGTCAAACTAGCTGTCAGTACATATATTACAAGTTGCTTAATTTATGTGGAAGTGCGTTAAAGTAATCTTTGTTCTACTTGTACATGCCTTAATGCTTAAGATTGAATCTTTTGGAAATAAAAATTTGGAGTGTGTTGTAATTTCGTTCGACTTAAGATAATTTACGGCCGGATGTTCTAATATAGGTCAGATAGTGCCTCTAACAAATTCCAAGGTACATATTCAACATTTTAATTGGTTGAGTTTAAAATGACGAGAGAACGACAAAAATAGAATATTTTTTGTGCAACTGTTAATTTTTTAACCCCGATAACAGAAGTGTTGAGAAAATAACCCGCATTAGATTGTAAAGCATGCTCGCCAAAAATTTCAACAAGTTATATAATTGTCAAAATTTGTGTCAAAATCTTAATGATCGCCAGAATTTTAAGCCACAATGCTGAAAAAATCATGACCGACCACAAAATTTTTAGCATTATGGATGAATTCTTAGTGCTTTAAAATTTTGGTGATTGCTAGAATCAATTTCTAAAATTCTGACAAGCATGCTTCAAAATTCTATTTGGAGGCTATTTTCTCAAAACCTTTTTTAATGTGATCAAAATTTAAACAATCCTGAAAAGGTTCCTCCAGTGTAATTTTAGTAAAATGACATGGGTCGTGGGCTTAAATCTTAATCTTCAAGGCCCAATTGTTGCGTCTTCGCGCGTAACGATCAATCTTACTGAAGTCTATCCCGTTTCGCGCACTCTCTCTCCCCGCCACTGGTGCTTCCGTCATTTCCTCTGGGCTTTGCAAATCATCTCTTTCCGAATAATCCATTTTCAAATGCATGATGCTCCTTTCAATCTCACTGCTTCCCAATTCATCAGCCTCATTCGCCACCGTAGCATTTGCCGTCCCAAAAATTCAAAGTGTTTTCAGGCAGTCCATTCGATTTAAGGTTCATGCCTTCCTAAATAAACCACTGGACTCGAGCTCTGCACCGGCCTCTAATCAACCATCCATACTTGTCGATAGTCTCAGAGTCCTCGAATGGGACAAATTATGCGATTCCGTTGCTTCCTTCGCCGGCACTTCCTTAGGCAAAGTAGCTCTCAAGGTTAACTTCTCCGTGCAATTAATTCTCGTTGTACATATACCTAGCTCATTCGTGTACAAATATTCATGTATTATGTGCAATTTTATGTATGTGCATACTGTCTGTATATACATATGTACATCGTATATGTAATACAATGTATATGTACACCTGTGTGTGTTTACAAAAGATATATGTGTATACATAATAATATATGATTCTCAAAGGAATTTGTGGTGCAGGAACAACTAGGGTACTTGAATCAAACATTTGAAGATAGTCTCCGACTCTTAGAGGAAACAAATGCTGCTGTTGAGATGAATAAGTACGGCGCCATGATGGACTTTAACGGCATTGATATTGAAC
>AWOL01S0056450.1:0-21735 GCA_000715115.1 Nicotiana otophora | reverse complement strand
CGAGATCGAAACCACGAGCATGGATCTCCTCAAGGGTTTCCCTCCGAGATCGGCACTTAGCAAATTCGGCAACTGAATGTGCTCGAGTATCAGCGGTCTCGATTGCCTCTCTTGCTTGGACCTGGGCAGCTTCAGCATCGGCCCGATAAACGGCCACGAGTGCATCCGCATCGGCCTTTGCCTTTTCGGCATCGAATTCGGCCTTTGCAAGTACAGAGGCCAACCGAGCCTCGAGCTCCTCTACTCTTCTTTCTTGAACCAGGCCTTTTTCATTCATTCTTTAAAGTTGGGTTTCAGCTGATGATAACTGGGCTCGAGCAGTTTCTTTCTCTGCAGCAAAGCGGTCCATACCATTGTTTCACTGCAAAGACTCCGCTTTTATCACGTCGACCTCCTCACGAAGCTTCCCGATCATCTCATTTGTTTGCTGCAACTGTGAGACCGAATATTTATCCATCGTTCTAGTATCAAGCCCATAGGCTTTTAAAAGTGTCATTACCTGCTCAGATAAGTCGGTCTGATCTCGATAAGCATTGGCCAACTCAGCTCGGAGGTCTTTTATTTCCTCTTCTCTCTACCCTAAGAGAAGTGTTAGGGATTTCCTCTCATCAGTAACCTGTTGAAGGTCGGCCTCATATCGATGCAGCTCGTTTTGGGACCGAGAGCATATTTCTTGATGAACTGCCGCTGCCTACAAAAGAAACAAGAAACGAAGTTAACAAAAAGTAAACATGAAGATAGTATCGACAAAATAATTTTAAGGCTTACCTGATTCAAAGCCTGCCACACCCCATGAAACAAAATCCGGTTCATCACCAGTATCGGCAACGTCCTCGATACCGGGAAACAGGTCACGAAAGGGATCCTCTCCATCATGAGGCCTGCCTAGATCGAGGTCCCTAGAGCTTGAGCTTCCCGAATCACCCCTTCAAAAAAATGGGAAAGGTGGGCAAATATTTGATTGCTGCTGCCCCAAAAGAATCACTCGGAGCATTCTCTTCGATTCGAAGGGATTCGAGGGCTCTTTCAGACATATCCCCCATCCGTTGGCTCCGATGAGATGAATCTTTGATCTTCGATAATTCGGGGATTCCACCCGAATTTCTCTCCGATATATCCTCAGTTCGAGGCGGAGCCTCATGAAGCGTCATCGATCCAGCAGCCGATGGGGCATCGGTGGTTCTCTTCTTTCGGGCCTCCAGCGCGGACCCATCATTTTCTTCTTCTTCTTCATCTTCATCCCTTAGACGCAGAACTGATTCCATGGTCAAATGAATGGAATTTTTGTTCGGCTTACGAGCCGTCCTCTTCTTCGGTTTTAGATCTTCGGGAACGATGACTCTTTTCCTTTTATTTTCCTTCAACGACATTGGGACAGAGGCCAAAGTTTTTTCCTCATTGGACAAGGGCCTCGAAACCGCATCTTTACCCAGACCTGCATATGAAAATTTTTGTTAAGATATTCAGAAACTACCTCGTTCAAACTATCAAAGAGTACGAGAAAGGGGCTTACCATGATTTTTGGCCTCCCACCGACCATTTGACAAATCGCGCCATGAGCGTTCAGCGTATGTGGAGGTCGAGACAAGAGCTCATACTCAATTCTTGAGATCAGGAACTGCTCCGGGCATCTTGGGAACCGCTACATCACAAAAAGAAAAATGTCGATGAGAAAAGAAATGAAAGAACAAAATAGAAGCAAACAACAGGATCACACTTACATTTCATATTCCACTCCTTGGGAAAGGGCATCTTTTCGATCAGAATCAAGTCCGAAGTCCTCACTCGAACGAACCTGCCCATCCAACCCCGATCCCTGTCCTCGTCAATACTCGAGAACAGAGCCTTGGAAGCCCGACACTGAAGTTTTATTAACCCTCCTCGAAAGAGTCGAGGATGATATAATCGGATAAGATGGTCGAGGGTGAACGGCATCCCCTCGATTTTGCTCACGAAATATCGGATCAGGCTAACGATCCGCCAAAAAGAAGGATGGACCTGGCCTAGAGTTATTTGGTAGTGACGACAGAAGTCAATAATAACAAAATTGAGGGGACCTAACGTGAAAGGGCAAGTATACACATTCAAAAACCCTTTCATGTAAGAAGTGATATCTTCGTCAGAAGAAGGAATCATTATTTCTTTTTTATCCCAATTGCAATCTTTCTTTAGGTGTTAGAGGTGCTTCTCGTTTATCGAACATATGTACCTTGATACTAGTTCACATCAGTCAGGGACCGATGAGCCTTTATCAACCTTAGAGTCAGAAGCAAGGATGCACGCCCCGGGAACGCACTCTTCAGGCTGTGGTTCTGTCGGTGTATCATCGGCGGCACATTGTGAAGATGAAGTCTTCTCTTTCTGAGAAATAGTTTGTGATGTTTTCGCCATTTTCGAATTCAGGGGTGAGGAATAGAGGAAAGTGACAAAGATTTGATAGAATTGAAAAGGGGCTTTTGGAAAAAGAAATCACAGATTTACAGGTAAGTTAGAGAACACGAAAAGAGACCTGGGAAATTTGGAAGATAAAAGATATAAAAGTGGTAAATGACAAAAGGAAGTGTTATTTATAGGCTCAAGCGATGGCGGTTCAGTATCAGCGGTGGCCGACCACCGCCTGACATGCATTAAATGTCTTAAAAGACTAAACCGACGGAACAACTATCACATGCGTCATGGTCGAACCCGATGGAAACGTCAGGTTATAATCTGATCGAGCCATTAAAAAATCATATCGTTTCTCACCATATTCTTTCTGAGATAGTACAAATGAGCCTCGAGTCCGAAGGTTGATCAAGGAGTCGGCTCGATACTTTTATCCAGCCCATGGCCAAATCGATCTGCAAGGCATTGCTTCGAGGTCGGAATGCGCTACGCCCACCTCGAAGGTCGAACTCAAGCCAAAATCGAGGGCTCGACCCAATGACTAGTTCGAACCAGTATCGAGCTCACATACAAGAGTCGTTACGACCGCACTAAGGGAGAGAATTTTGGCAAAAATCGAGGAAGAGACAATTCATCATGGGTCTTCTACTATATGCTTTATTTTATTATAAACAAAGTAGGATCCCTCTATTATAAAAGGGGAAATCCTTGTAAGCAGAGGGGCAGAATACATTGTAACAAAAAGATCACTTCTCATATTGAAAGATATCTCCTCATGCTTGTTTTATTTTATCTTATTCATTCTTTTGCTCACTATTCCCATTCTCATAGCCAAGAACACAAATATTTCTATTTCTCTATATGATTTGTATCAAATTGTAACACATATCCTTAGAACCATATACAAATTTAACGTTAACTGATTTTTCGGGTAAACATAAGTATTTGGCCTTTTTTCTTGCTTTTTCTCTCAGATTTTTTTCTTAGAATTCTTATATTCAGGTCTGAAATCTGCCTCTTCAAGCGGAGATACAGACTTATATAAGAGTCCTCTCTAGAGTTTCCTCACTCCTCTTTTTTTCATATTCTACCCTTCAGCCAAAGGATCCAATATCCTTATCTAATCAAAATAGCCTACTCCCCATTCCTAGAAACTTTCAAGCAATTTCACATTAAATTCCTTTGGGCCTCTTTGGAAAGTGACCCTGTAATTGTCTTTGATGTAATTAGGTGTAATTATATAATTTTTACTTTATCAGCATGTAATAGAGTATAATTGAGGGATATAATTATACTCTTCAATTCTCAAGGAAGGTGTAAGAATTGTTGATAATTACATGGTGTAATTACATAGTGTAATTAAAAGGTTATTATTTTTATTCACTTTTTATTTCTATTCTTTTTTTTCTTTTTAATTTATCTTTTATTTTAACTTTTTAAATTTAAATTTTTAGATATTATTTTTTTTACATTGTTTATTTTTTATTTTCTTATTTCTCAGTTTTCAACCTTTACTTCACGTGTTTCTACATAATTTCTCATATTTAATTTTTTTCTTAATTAACTTTTTTTAAAATATTTTTGTTACACTTAGATATGTTATTATTCTAATTTTTCTAAATACTTGTACCTTGTAATCTTAAAAAGATTAAGTCATCCAGAAACTTGACGTATAATGAGTGATGTAATTAAAGTTGAACTTTGTTATTGGATGAGGTTATATGTAAACTTAACTATGTTTAAACTATAGATTACTTTTTAATATTTAAATAAGATTTTCATTTTTCAATCTTTATTTTTTGTGATTCCATGTAGTTTCTCAATTGTTTTTTATTTTTCTTTATTTCTTTCATTTAGCATAATTATGTTATTATTCTTGTTTTGAAACTACACCTCATAATATTAGAAATAATGAGTCATTAATAAACTTGACATATAATGAGTAATGTCATTAAAGTAGAATCACATTGTTGAATGAGGTTATAGACTTATGTTTACTTTTTGTTTTGAATTATATTTACTTAAATTATGTTGAAACTTATTTTATATTATGTTGTAATTTTACATAAGAGTAGTATGTTAATCTCTTTTTGAATTTTAAATTTATGTTATATTATCGGTTCCATTTTATCTGTTTTAGTAGTATTGACTTATTAATTCAGATTGCATGTCATTTATTTTTTAGTTGGAATTGACAGATTATTTTTTCGTAAATTATTTGAGTAATGTTATGGCATTATATTTATAAATATTAATCTTTTGACCAAGCATTCAGTATATGACGCTCTTACAAAATATGTAGTTTTAGTTTTTATAATTAATTAAAGTAAAATATTATTAATTTAAAAATTATATGAATTACCTTTGCACTATTAATTACAAATATATGATTAGTAATTAATATATTTTTACGAAATAATATTTATCTTAATTGTCAAATTTAATATCATTTATAAATACATGTATTTGTTAAATCTTAACATCTAATTTAAAATTTAATCTAATTGTATAATTACACTTGTGCAAATAAACAGTACACTTGTAATTACACTGTAATTACATTATGACAAACAAATATGTTATCGTAATTATTATATTGTGTGATTACTAGACTGTGTAATTACTACCCAGTAATTACACCAATTCTAATTACCTAGTGGCTTTCCAAACAGGCCCTTAGTCATTTTTCCTTAATGCCCCCAAAATCCCTCAAGCTTATCCTTCCAGCTCAGGTTCTATCTTTTTTAAGAGACTTGACCGAGCTGGAGCTTCCCTGAAGATTGGACTAGGCCCAACTAGTCACTTCAAAGTCCAGTCTATACCAGTAGACAGCCTAAACAAAATGCTTCAGGGCCTGTCTGAAAGCTTTAAGACAGGCCCACTTAACAACACAACTATCCAATCCAAAACCCCCTTTCCCCAAATTGATCAAGTCCCATCACCAAAATAATTCGAACTAACTACTCAAAGTAAGACTAATCACAATTAACTGATTATCAACTAATCCTAAATATGCAGTTATCAATTACCATAGACAGCTAAATATGTATTGTTTCAAAAACGCTAGTTAATAGAATTAAAACTAACATGCCAATGAATTCAACAACTAAGCAATTAATCATGTCATAATTGAAACCCTAGTTGCTACATGACATACATTATTCGAGCCTTCCTAAAATATTTTTTAAATTATTCTTTTATTTTACATAATCTCCTATTTGATTTTTATTTATTTATTTATGTCATTTTATTTAACTAACGACCTCTTTGTAATTTTTGAGAGGTACCCTACCCGGAAGCACTTCAAAGTATAACATGCGGAGGCGAAATACAAATCCCTTATTAAATCCCTCACTTCGTACTACTCTTTCTTGAATATACAAAACAACTAAAAGTATAGTAAAATTTAATTAGGATGCTATATTTTATCTACTTATTTACAGTATTTATTTGTCCAATTAGCTACATTTAGAATATTACATCTAGATAAATAACTATTCAAGCTAAATAATTCAAATAGTTGTATTGAGCTCTTAGGCCTAGTAGATGCTCTCATAATGGAAATCAATTGATTAAATTTGTATATAAGTAGCTAATTAGATTAATAAGCTCACTTTAAATAAGGTTTGGACATAAGAACAATAATTAATTGAGCCTACTACATTTTGGAGGATACAACAACAACAACAACCCAGTATAATCCCACTAGTGGGGTCTGGGGAGGGTAGTGTGTACGCAGACCTTACCCCTACCCTGGGGTAGAGAGGCTGTTTCCAAAATGACCCTCGGNAACAACAACAACAACAACAACCCAGTATAATCCCACTAGTGGGGTCTGGGGAGGGTAGTGTGTACGCAGACCTTACCCCTACCCTGGGGTAGAGAGGCTGTTTCCAAAATGACCCTCGGCATCCTTCCCTCCAAGAACTCCCCACCTTGCTCTTGGGGTGACTCGAACTCACAACCTCTTGGTTGGAAGTGGAGGGTGCTTGCATTTTGGAGGATCAATCCAATTATTACATACATATAGGCTTGACCCTACAATGCTAATATTATCCATGAGTTTTGAAATATTCTTGCACAAAAAACATAATATTCTTTATACCTTTTGATTTTGTACGTATATACTCATTAATTTATCCACGCTTCGCGTGGTCCAAACCTCTCCATAATATCAACTAGTACATTTTTTTTGTTTAAATCTTAAAAGTAAAAAAGATCATCATTTTCTAGTAATTTGTCTTATATTTCACTAACTGCCAAAACAGAACTGTAAAAATTGGAAAATATCATGTATCAGAATAAACATTAAATAGCCTATCACCAAAAAAAAGGAAAAAAAGAAAGATTAAAGCCATGTCGATAAGTGGTAATAATAATTAATACATCCCTTTCTAAACCTTTAAAAATTGAATAAGGATCTAGAAAATAAAAAATAACTAACTCACGGAAATAAGATGAATTTCTTATATCCTCCTCCTTCATTAAATTTATGCATAAATTTTGGACTGTGTAATAATGTTACACCCCATATTTTTGTACATGAAAGCACGTCGTAAATCAATTGATGTAAGCTTGAAAGTGAGATCCTCTTTAAAAGTATATAAAGTGATTTAATGATGTTACGTCCCATTTTCGCAAGCCTTTAAGAGTTATCATTCGGGGACAAATATTTCTAAGGGGACATATTGTTACACCGCGTACTTCAGACGTCACTGTCATTATAGAATTATCTAATATAACTCAAAAAGGACCAAATCCTTCTACAAGGATAAGAAAGGTTTACCGAAATCTTAAGTAAGTTAAGATGAATATGAGACTTGCTAATCATGATTTAAATGAGTTTAAAGTCATGATATGACTATATATGATGTTTGGATATGAAATATAAAGTTTGAGAAAAATCGGATTTAAGTTACGGAAAAATAAAAGTGACTAAGGATTTGCCTTGTAATGAAGCTTTTTGAGCAATACATTTCGCAGGTTTATGATGTCCTTTTGGGACATATTATATACCAATTTGAAGGTCTTTGAGTCTAATTTCTAACGCATTTAACTGTTCATTAATATAATATTATAGTAGAAAGATATTCGCGTTTTCGCGAGACTGTACAAGCAGCACCCATGGGACCCACAAAGTCGGGGAAATATTCCAGCTTGTATTAAAGTCAATTCTCCGTCGTTTTAACTCATTTTTCTGGTCCAAAACAGTTCCTATCCTAAATGCTCTCCAATGGTTCCTCCATGATTCTAGGGTGTGAACCAAAGATGAAAACATGAATCCAACGCTTGAAATCCCGTGGTGCTTGCTAGATCTTAGTTCTTCGTCTTGTGGTTGTTTTGGAGGGTTCTTCAAAGGTAAGTAACCTCAGATTTCGTGTTGTTCTTGTTGATTAAGGTAATAATCAGTCCTTCCTTCATATATATTAGATTTTTAAGGCGAACTACGAGTGTTTACACACCAACTTGAACACCAAAAGTTGATTCAAGAAGAGAATACAACACCTATAGTGTTGTGGTGTTATTGAGGATAGTTGTGGGCTGTGCTTGGTTGAAATTTTGCATTGTTTCTACTGTTTAAGGTGAGTATAAAATCCTACTACATCTATTTGAAGTTGTTTGTTTGTTGGTTGCATTATTTGAGCATAATAATACAAGAGGAGACTTGAAATAGTTTGAGATGTTATGGGTTTTAATGGACTGTTTTGGAAAGGTTGTTTCCATGAACTATAAATGGCTGAAAAATGGAAAAATAACTTTATTATGATATGTTTTCTGTTGTTATGCATGTCTATATGTTTATCAAGTGAATTGGTGAAAGAAGCATATAAAACTTGAGATTGGAAGCGAAGATTAACTTAAGTCACTTCTATGGTGTTGTATTGCCATTGAGGGCTATTATGAGATAAGTTGAGATAGGATTTAGAGTTGTAGCTGCTTTCCAAGGTATGTATAGCATCTTCTTGATTGTGCCTAAGGTTAATCTTGTGTTGGTTGTGTTGTTTGAATGAAAAATCATAAGATAGGACTTGGAAGAACATGTGATATGGTAGTCTTTTTGGTTGGACTATTTTGTGGCTAAATATATGGTTTGTGGTTGCTGAAAATTGTTAGAAATAATTTGATAATATTGTGGCTGCTGTTGTTAAGCTTTTCTAGGTATTAATTAAGTTTATTGAAGAAGAAAAGATGAAAACAAGTGATTGACGATAAAAATTAAAGTGCTAAACATATGAGGCTGTTTTGGAAGGCATTTTGTGGATGTTTTGAACTAGAAATGATATCGTACATATAAGTATGATGTTCTGAAGGTTGTAAACTAATTTATGGAATAAGAATTGGATTCAATTTATATCTTATTATGAGTAAAAAATGAGCTTGCCGCTCAATATGATTATTAAGATAATCGGAGAAACTCATATTGGATTATATTGTTGTTGTTGTTGCTATTGTTGGTTATAGTTGTTGTTGTTGGGTTGTTGATGACCTTTTATGATCTTTGAGATGTATTAAAAATAGGGGAGTTGCTGCCCGATTTTCCTTAAGCCATACGACTATCCAAATACGATGGTATGGCATTATATGTTAGCGGCAATATCATTTCACTTGTTGTAGATGCAAGAAGTTGTGTTGAGCTTGGTTGAGTAATAAGGAAGAGATCATACAGGTATGTTAAGGCTATCCATTTTTTCCTTTTGGCATGATCCATATGATATAAACGAAATGTGCAAACGCGGAACTTTCATAAATGACTCTATTCATTGAAGTACTAGGGGTGTCTATGTTCTTGATTCCCCATATGTCCTATTATTATATCTTCTGTTCATGGGTATCAGAAAAATACGTAAGTTGCTAAAATTTATCCGAAGGCATATTGATCTTATGACATTTCGAGAAATCTTACTTACTTACTTCATTATGCATTGCATTCATTTATACATGTACATTGACCCATGACCATATGGAGTTATATACGCGTATATTATATGTGTATGGGATATGGTAAAAAGTTATGGTGTTATATACGCACCACTACCTAATCAGCTGGTATACGTTGATGATTTCGCCCAAAGTGGCTGAGATGATATGATGGGATGCCCTCAGAGGCTTGATAATGTTATGTACGCATATATCTAAGCATGGTATGATATTTATACATACGTGCATGACATTATAAATATTTTCATGATTCACAGAGCTATTCAGAATTATAGGTTGAGTCCTTACTCCATGTTTCTTTTATGTCTTTTATATACTACTGCCATGCCTTACATACTCATTACTTTATTTGTACTGACATTCCTTTTGCATGGAGATGCTGCATTTCATACCCACAGGTCCCGATAGACAGGTTGAGAGTCCTCCTAATTGGCTATCAGCTCAGCAGAAGGTGTTGGTGCACTCCACTTGCTCCAGAGTTGCCTATCTAGTTAGTATGATTTGGACATGTATTGATTGGTATAGCGGAGCCATATCTCGAACTTTTGACATTTATGTACTCGTAGAGGCGTGTAGACAGATGTCATGTATATGGATACTTGTACGGCCTTGTCGACCTATGTTTTGAGTATACAAATGATCATGTTGGCCTTATAGGCCACTATGGCGCATGCATAAGCTTCTATATCATGTTGGGTCATCCCATATCGAGTATTCTCTTGTGTTTAATTATACTTATCTTATGACGGCCTTTCCGGTTCATTTACCCATGATAGTATGATAAGAAAGATACGCTACGTCGGTACTTGGTTGAGTTAGGCACTAGATGCCCGTCGCGACCCTACAGTTTGGGTCGCGACAAATAATTTGAATGATAAATTTTTATTCCTCCCTTAATTTATATTTCTTTCAAACTAAACGTTGGATTTCTTATCAAAACTATCGCAGCCTAAAAACTTTGAAAGCACTAGAAAAAGAGTTTGGAATTTTATCATATCAAAAGAATATTTATTTCTCAAAATATATTATTGTCCAAAAAGGTCTTCCCATTCTTAATTTCAATTATCATCTTTGTTAAAAACTCAAGGGCTTGAAATAGTTTGACACAAGAGTATCAATAAATATTATGTCATTTAGGTTTAGAGAGATATTTTTAAAAAAGAGAGATTCAGATATCAATTTAGTAAAATATTATTATGGTACTTTTCTTCTTTGCCCCCCCTCCCCCCAAAAAAAAAAAATTAATTGAGAGGGAGAGTTTTACTTAACTGTCGGCACAAACTATCAACACTAACGTTTGTAAAATCAGTCAGTTATCCAAACTAAACCAAAATAATTTGAAGTAAAATTTTCTGATTTCATTAGCATTTTAAATATAATGCTAAGAACACTAACTTCTATTAAATATATACATGCAAAAATAAAATAGAAATATTTGTAGGAAGAAATAATAGAAGAAGAAAGTAGAAAAGAACAGTAGGAGTAGAAAGAAATACTAATGGTAGCACATATTTTAACTCGTTATTCTTGGATTTGCTATTCTGTTACCTCTCTTTTTCTTTTTTCTTTCTTTTCATTTTATCTCCTTTTTCCATTCCACTCTTTCCATATATTGCTTTAGTTTTTCTTTCCAGGTAGGCCACCTTCTTCCCTTCAGAAAAAAACAAACAAAGTTGTGGAGATAGCCCCTTGTTGTTGGTCAGAAGAAATTCTAACCTTTGTTGGAGTATTGTTGTAAGAATTGGTATATCCCAAAATATTACTACAGTCACGTAGATAGAAGAAAACAAAAGAATAAATAAAGAGAATAAAAAAAATAAAAATTTATTGACTGCTCTGACTCGAAGAAAGTTTGCACTTAAATCTCATCCCTTCCTGCATTACATATTGTCAGTATTCTCAGCATAGCATGCACGACGTTAAATAGGGAAAGCAAGATCATACACTGTTTAAATAATACATTAATATCACATTCATTACACATTGAATTGAAAAGAAATTAAGTGAGGAAGAAGAAGAAGACAGGGCGAGGGAGAAACTACTGTAATAGGCTTATCAAAAAATAGGAAGAGAGCGAGGGAGCAAGTAACATATAATAAGGCTGATTTTAATATTGTGCCTTTTGGGTTGTGACTAATTGTAATAACCTCCTTATATTTAACGTCGTATCTTTTGGGTTCCGACTAAACGGTTAGATAGAAGATAATAGAAAAGAGAAAGAGGCAAAGTGATAGAAAATGGTAAAAAATTGAGGAAAAAGATAAATAGAAATTCCACCTTAGGAGAGTGCCACATCACTTGTTATATGTCCATCAATTTTATATAAATATATATATATAGAGAGAGAGATATTATTGTACATATACACATCTTTTTGTCAATATTCATACCAACCGATTCTTTTAATTCAAATCATTATAGGTAGCATAACTATTCTTGATTTATTTAATAGTAATGTTTCCTTTTACTCATTTCTTGTGATAATTTTCCATACCTCATTTAATCATTCCATTCAAGTCACTTGCTAATTAATTTACTTACATAATATACAATTTTAATCGCGTCTTCTTCACTTTTAAAAATAATTATTTCCTATTTCTAATAAGTTTATGTAACGACTCGGCCGATAGTTTTGAGAATTAGCGTCCAGTTCGGTAGCTTAAGGTTTCGAGTAGCTTCGTGTTATATATTATAACTCGCGTGGAGTTTGATTTTCGGATGATTCAGGATTGATTTGGAAGGATGATTCTTGTCTTAGAATCCGAAGTTTGCCATTTCATAGAAATACTTTCACTATTGATTTTATCCTTAAATAATTAATTGGGATTGAGGTTATCGAAAGTCATTAATCTATTTTAATTGAAGTTGTGTTTAAAGGGGGTGTTATTCCTTGTTGAGTTACTTTCCCGTTTATTTTGTTATTATTGAGATTCTATACATATTGTGTTGAGCCGTGGGCTATTTGTTGTAGAAATATTGATATTGTTGGATCTTTAGAAAGGTTGTGGCCTATGGGCACTTGTGATACGAGTTGATATGTCGTGTTGTTTTGATGTTAGCACATATGAATTGTTGTGTGGTTGGTTATTATTATGCGAAGTATAAGGGTGGAATTTCACCGTTGTTGTTATGTGGGGCATAAGTGTGGTACCTCACTGTTGTTGAATGTACAAAGTGATACTGGTGGCTATTGTGTTATTGTTCGGGCGAAGCGATAAGGTTGGCTATTATACAGAGTGATACAGGTGGCTATCAGAGTGATATAGGTGGCTAATGATATTGTCAGGGCAGAGTGATATGGGTGGCTATCAAAGAGATAAGGGAGGCAATGTCAGGGATGATGTGTGATGGCTTGGGGACATTGTATTGGAGATTTTAGTGTGATGGTATGCTTTTTCTTGTGTATGTCATACACATTACGTGATTTTTTGTGTTGCTTCGATGAGCTACTCGATGTCTTTGATATTAATTGTTGACTTGGGCTACAATACACTCGCATAAGCATACACCGTAGCATGCCACTTATACTAGCTTAGGAGTATGAATCTTAACATTTATTAATCATGCCCATGTGTTCTTGTATTATCAGTTTTCATGTTGATATTGAGTATATGACCATGCTGGGCAGATTGTGATTATGAGAATGTGACCATGCCGGACGGATTGTGATTGTGAGCCTGTGACTATACTAGGCGAATTGTGATTGTGAGCCTGTGACCACGCTAGGCAGATTATGAATGTGAGCACGTGATCATGCCGGGTAGATTGTTATATTAGCAAGTGAGTTGTCTGTGCGGTTGTGATTTGAAATGTGAGCACAAGGTGCCGTGAGCATAGGATGGTGGGTTGAGACCTATGACTTGTGATTATGAGATGAGGTATCACAAAGTGAATTCGTCGTGAAGCTTGTGTTAGAACGACTTGATTAATTGGTTGTCCTTTCCGTTCCTTATTTAGTTTAATGATACTTCACGGTGTTCTTATTGGTTTACTGTTTATATCACTTGTTGATTTTTGTTGTCATTTACTGATTTCTGCTTTTATTATTAACTTTATACTTCTTTACTGCACATGTTATTTTGTCTAGTGAGTGTCTTGACTTATACCTCGTCACTACTCCATCGAGGTTAGTCTTGATACTTACTGGTACCGGCCGTGGAGTAGTTATACTACACTTCTGCACATTTCTATACAGAGCCAGGTATTGAAGATATCAGACTCAGACATAGCTAGCATGTTGGTCGCGAGGATTGAAGGTAGAGCTGCTTGGTCGTTGTAGTCTATTAGAGTTCTTTCCTTTCATTGTATTGTCAGCTTGTTATTTGAACAATAGTGTATTTCGATCTCTGAGATCTTTCCATGTACTTAGCCAGAGTTCGTGACTCTGTATTACCAAAGCTAGACCAGCTGATGCATCATNTTATTATTGAGATTCTATACATATTGTGTTGAGCCGTGGGCTATTTGTTGTAGAAATATTGATATTGTTGGATCTTTAGAAAGGTTGTGGCCTATGGGCACTTGTGATACGAGTTGATATGTCGTGTTGTTTTGATGTTAGCACATATGAATTGTTGTGTGGTTGGTTATTATTATGCGAAGTATAAGGGTGGAATTTCACCGTTGTTGTTATGTGGGGCATAAGTGTGGTACCTCACTGTTGTTGAATGTACAAAGTGATACTGGTGGCTATTGTGTTATTGTTCGGGCGAAGCGATAAGGTTGGCTATTATACAGAGTGATACAGGTGGCTATCAGAGTGATATAGGTGGCTAATGATATTGTCAGGGCAGAGTGATATGGGTGGCTATCAAAGAGATAAGGGAGGCAATATCAGGGATGATGTGTGATGGCTTGGGGACATTGTATTGGAGATTTTAGTGTGATGGTATGCTTTTTCTTGTGTATGTCATACACATTACGTGATTTTTTGTGTTGCTTCGATGAGCTACTCGATGTCTTTGATATTAATTGTTGACTTGGGCTACAATACACTCGCATAAGCATACACCGTAGCATGCCACTTATACTAGCTTAGGAGTATGAATCTTAACATTTATTAATCATGCCCATGTGTTCTTGTATTATCAGTTTTCATGTTGATATTGAGTATATGACCATGCTGGGCAGATTGTGATTATGAGAATGTGACCATGCCGGACGGATTGTGATTGTGAGCCTGTGACTATACTAGGCGAATTGTGATTGTGAGCCTGTGACCACGCTAGGCAGATTATGAATGTGAGCACGTGATCATGCCGGGTAGATTGTTATATTAGCAAGTGAGTTGTCTGTGCGGTTGTGATTTGAAATGTGAGCACAAGATGCCGTGAGCATAGGATGGTGGGTTGAGACCTATGACTTGTGATTATGAGATGAGGTATCACAAAGTGAATTCGTCGTGAAGCTTGTGTTAGAACGACTTGATTAATTGGTTGTCCTTTCCGTTCCTTATTTAGTTTAATGATACTTCACGGTGTTCTTATTGGTTTACTGTTTATATCACTTGTTGATTTTTGTTGTCATTTACTGATTTCTGCTTTTATTATTAACTTTATACTTCTTTACTGCACATGTTATTTTGTCTAGTGAGTGTCTTGACTTATACCTCGTCACTACTCCATCGAGGTTAGTCTTGATACTTACTGGTACCGGCCGTGGAGTAGTTATACTACACTTCTGCACATTTCTATACAGAGCCAGGTATTGAAGATATCAGACTCAGACATAGCTAGCATGTTGGTCGCGAGGATTGAAGGTAGAGCTGCTTGGTCGTTGTAGTCTATTAGAGTTCTTTCCTTTCATTGTATTGTCAGCTTGTTATTTGAACAATAGTGTATTTCGATCTCTGAGATCTTTCCATGTACTTAGCCAGAGTTCGTGACTCTGTATTACCAAAGCTAGACCAGCTGATGCATCATCACCCACTTGAGCTCAGTTTTCAGAGATATTTTTGAGGGAGTTTATTTCCCAGACCCTCCGGATGCGTGGTGTATAGAGTTTGAGAAGCTGCGTCAGGGCACCATGATAGTGTCAGAGTATGCCATTAGGTTCAATGAGTACTTTGGTTCCTACTATCAGAGGACGAGTCCAAAGATTCATTGAGAGGCTCAGTTATGATCTTAGATTCAGCATGGCTCGGGAGTCGTAGACTGATACTCCATTTCAGCAGGTGGTGGAGATTGCTAGGATGTTATAGCGTATTCGGGGTGAGGAGAGGGAGGATAAGGAGACTAAGAGGTCTCAAGGTTACAGAGGGTTCAGTGGATTCTACTCTTCAGCTATGACCCATCATAATAGAGGCTAGGGTAGTCGGCCAGTCCAGTCCGCACTTCAAACTACTCGTGGTGCTCTAGTTAGTTCTTTTAGTACACCATCGCATGGGATTCCTCCAACGGTTATTCCTGTTATCCGGCACAGACTCAGTACGAGCATCCACGCATGCAAAGGGGTTGTTATGAGTGTGGTGATACTAGGCAAATTATGAGAGATTGTCCCATATAGGGGAGGAGCGGATTTCATCAGACCACTCAGGCTACGAGCTCCATTCCAGTTGCTATTCCACCTGTACAACCAGTTAGGGGTGGAAGACAGGTGGGTAGAGGGCACCCTAGAAGGGAGGTCCGACCCATTGATATGCTTTCTATGGTAGGGCTGAGGCCGCTGCACCAGATGGTATCGTTACATGTATGGTTTTGATTTGTTATAGAGGAGCATCATTCTTATTTTGATTTGGTTCTGTGTATTGGGGTGAGTCTGCTTATCGGGGTGAGTTTCTTATCTTACTTCTCATATGGGTAGTTTCGTGATTTGTTCTCTGCTTATGTGTTTACCCATGTTGGGAGATTCTATAGTGGTGGCCCGCATCTATCATTTTGTTTTGTTCACTATTTAGAGCTATGAGACTAGAAGTGACTTTATGTTACTCATTACAATAGGTTTTGATGTGATTTTTCCATGGTTTGTTTACGATTTGTGATTTAGATGCTCTACTCGTATAGGTAGTTCGTTACATGTTGTGATTTTGTTTCGCGGAATTGAATTAGTAGAAGGGTTTGGTTGGTATGATGTGTATTCTACTTGTGATATAGAGCTGAGGATGGGATCCACGCGTATGGTTTGATATGTTTGAACCGGGCTACGTGCCGTGGTGGGGTTATATTAGGATAAGATCATTGTGGTTAATTCATATATTTTGATTCTCCCTTGTAGAATTGATTCGTAGTATGGTGCTGATAGGGAGTTGTGCCTGTCAGGCTTGTTTGATAGTTCTCTCATGTGTTTTGTCTTTGCATAATCACTCACATTCACATTGTGCTTATTGGGTTTTAGCTTGCGAGGTGTGTGCCCAGGTAGCATTAGATGTGACTTGTTGATCTGAGTGAATGGCTATGGGATCTTCATGTTTCTTGCATCGTTGTTAGTGTTGTGAGGGTTTGTAACAAGCTTCTAGCTGGTATGAGGTTAATTGCCGGTGCTGGGTTTGATTATGGGCAGCCATGGTGTTCAAAGATGTTGTAATGGAAATATGGGTGATGTATTACGTTAGGTGGTCATACCTTGTGGGCGTATGCATGAGCTGTGATAGCTGGTTAAGGTTGATACAGTGTGTCTATGCGGGAATCGGGTCTTTGGGAAGATTCAGATGGTGAAAAATTTAGTTCAAAGGCTTATCGGTGTGGGTGGAAGGAATATTTTTCAGTTGAGATGGTGTTGTCGGGCCTATATGGATTGGGGTGACATGGGATCACCCACAAGTATATATATGGTAAGTACATTCAGTGATTTGATGACTTCAGAATGGTTCTTGGCACGTTCGAGGACAGACGTTTGTTTAAAAGGGGAAGAATATAATGATGATCTCGATCGGTCATTTTGAGAATTAGCGTCTCGTTCGGTGGCTTAAGGTCTCGAGTAGCTTCATGTTATGTATTATCACTTGCGTGTGTGGTCGAGTTCGGTTTTCAGATGATTTGGGTTTGATTTAGAAGGATGAGTCTTGTCTTAGAACCTTAAGCGGTAAGAGTTGATTGTAGTTTGACTTTTATGTAGACTACTCCGAAATGGTATTTTGATGATTCCAATAGCTTCATATGGTGATTTTGAACTTAGGCGTATGCCCGGATTTGGATTTGGAGGTCCGTAGGTTGATTTGATGTATTTTGGCGAAAATGGGAAAGTTGAAGGTTTGGAAGGTTGAGAGGTTTGATCGGGAGTTGACAATGTGAATATCGGGCTTGGATTGCAGTTTCGAGAGTTGGAACAGCTCTGTTATGTCATTTGGGACTTGCATGATAAATTTGAGGTTATTCCGGGTTGATTTGATATGATTCGGCGCGAGTTGTAGAAGTTAAAAGTTCATAAGTTCATTAAGTTCTATTTGAGGTGTGATTCGTAGTTTTGATGTTGTTTGATGTGATTTGAGGGCTCAAGCAGGTCCGCATTATGTTACAAAACTTGTTGGTATGTTCGAACGGGGTCCCGAGGGGCTCAAGGTGGTTTCAGACCATTTCTAGGTCATTTTGTAGTTGCTGAGTTTTGGCCACATGGGTATGCATCGTGATCAGAGACTTTGTGTCGCGTTCGCGAAGAGCAAATTTTTTGTTTGGGAACTGTGAATCACTATCGTGGAAGCCTTTTCGCGATCGCACAGAGGAAATTCTGCAGTCACTGACCTGAATTTGGAAGCATATATCTTGTAATCTATAAGAAATATGGAGAATATCCAAAAATGAAAGTTGTAGCCCTTTGCGATTAGTTTTCAAAATATCAAACCGTTTGTTATTTAGAGTTTTATACAAAAATTTATGGTTATTAAACTATTGATTGTTGGAGAAGAATTTGGGAAGGGTAATGCGAATTTGTTTATCGCGATCGTAGGGAAATGGCCGCGATCGCGAAGGGTAAAATTTATGCTAGAAATGTTTTGAATCGTGATCGCGAGATTGGTGACCGCGATCGCGATCGCGAAGGGTACCTCTGGAGCAGTGTTTAAAGTACTCTATTTCGAAGGTCTTGGTCATTTTATCATATTTTGAGCTATGGAGCTCGAATTTAGGCGATTTTGAATGGGATTTTCACACTTTGGATTGGGGTAAGTGTTCTTTATCTAGATTTGATTATATTTCTTGATTTTATCTTTATTTTTAACATTATAGTAGTGATTGGAATGGGAGAAAATGAGAATTTTTGTATAAACTTTCAAAAATGTAAAATGAGGATTTGAAGGCCGATTTGATGTCGGAATTGGATAGTTTTGGTATGGTTGGACTCGTATCGGAATGGGTGATAAGGTTTTGTGAATTTTGTCGGGTTCTGAGGTGTGGGCTTGGGGTTAACATTTTGGGTTAACTTTTTAGTTTTCATTAAAGATCAAAGTTGTATTATCCAAAATTATTTTTACGGTTTTTATTTATGAAATTAAGTTATTTTGGTTAGATTTGAACCGTCTGGAGGTTATGATAATAAGTTATTTTGGTTAGATTTGAACCGTCCGGAGGTTGTTGCACATGAGAAGATCATTTTAGAGTATCGGTTTGGCTTCTTTGAGGTAAGTATCTTGCCTATGTTTATGTAGGGGAACTACCCCTTAGGATTTGAGTCGTTTTTGCTATTTATGTCATGTGAAAGCCGTGTACACGAGGTGACGAGTACGTACTCGAGCTTATATGTGAAACATTGACCGGCTTAGACTCTTAGGCGTCTTTCATGTACTTATTTGGAATTGTTAGCACATATTATATCTTTTATTCATCATGTATACTATCACATACTTTATTTGAAGTTGTCGTTACATGTCACATTCTTTACTTGTCGAGTTTGCTCTTATATGCTTTATTTGAAGTTGTTATCACTTTTATCATTATGTGATTTCTTTTACTGTGGAGTTACTCTTAGTTAAAATTGTTATTACATGATATACTTTTGTTGCCGGGTTATTCTCATGCATTTAGAGTAGTGCTAGTTCGTTCCATCTCTTTCATTGTTAGCCTATTCATACACTAGAATCTNAAGTTGAAGGTTTGAAAGGTTGAGAGGTTTGATCGGGAGTTGACAATGTGAATATCGGGCTTGGATTGCAGTTTCGAGAGTTGGAACAGCTCTGTTATGTCATTTGGGACTTGCATGATAAATTTGAGGTTATTCCGGGTTGATTTGATATGATTCGGCGCGAGTTGTAGAAGTTAAAAGTTCATAAGTTCATTAAGTTCTATTTGAGGTGTGATTCGTAGTTTTGATGTTGTTTGATGTGATTTGAGGGCTCAAGCAGGTCCGCATTATGTTACAAAACTTGTTGGTATGTTCGAACGGGGTCCCGAGGGGCTCAAGGTGGTTTCAGACCATTTCTAGGTCATTTTGTAGTTGCTGAGTTTTGGCCACATGGGTATGCATCGTGATCAGAGACTTTGTGTCGCGTTCGCGAAGAGCAAATTTTTTGTTTGGGAACTGTGAATCACTATCGTGGAAGCCTTTTCGCGATCGCACAGAGGAAATTCTGCAGTCACTGACCTGAATTTGGAAGCATATATCTTGTAATCTATAAGAAATATGGAGAATATCCAAAAATGAAAGTTGTAGCCCTTTGCGATTAGTTTTCAAAATATCAAACCGTTTGTTATTTAGAGTTTTATACAAAAATTTATGGTTATTAAACTATTGATTGTTGGAGAAGAATTTGGGAAGGGTAATGCGAATTTGTTTATCGCGATCGTAGGGAAATGGCCGCGATCGCGAAGGGTAAAATTTATGCTAGAAATGTTTTGAATCGTGATCGCGAGATTGGTGACCGCGATCGCGATCGCGAAGGGTACCTCTGGAGCAGTGTTTAAAGTACTCTATTTCGAAGGTCTTGGTCATTTTATCATATTTTGAGCTATGGAGCTCGAATTTAGGCGATTTTGAATGGGATTTTCACACTTTGGATTGGGGTAAGTGTTCTTTATCTAGATTTGATTATATTTCTTGATTTTATCTTTATTTTTAACATTATAGTAGTGATTGGAATGGGAGAAAATGAGAATTTTTGTATAAACTTTCAAAAATGTAAAATGAGGATTTGAAGGCCGATTTGATATCGGAATTGGATAGTTTTGGTATGGTTGGACTCGTATCGGAATGGGTGATAAGGTTTTGTGAATTTTGTCGGGTTCTGAGGTGTGGGCTTGGGGTTAACATTTTGGGTTAACTTTTTAGTTTTCATTAAAGATCAAAGTTGTATTATCCAAAATTATTTTTACGGTTTTTATTTATGAAATTAAGTTATTTTGGTTAGATTTGAACCGTCTGGAGGTTATGATAATAAGTTATTTTGGTTAGATTTGAACCGTCCGGAGGTTGTTGCACATGAGAAGATCATTTTAGAGTATCGGTTTGGCTTCTTTGAGGTAAGTATCTTGCCTATGTTTATGTAGGGGAACTACCCCTTAGGATTTGAGTCGTTTTTGCTATTTATGTCATGTGAAAGCCGTGTACACGAGGTGACGAGTACGTACTCGAGCTTATATGTGAAACATTGACCGGCTTAGACTCTTAGGCGTCTTTCATGTACTTATTTGGAATTGTTAGCACATATTATATCTTTTATTCATCATGTATACTATCACATACTTTATTTGAAGTTGTCGTTACATGTCACATTCTTTACTTGTCGAGTTTGCTCTTATATGCTTTATTTGAAGTTGTTATCACTTTTATCATTATGTGATTTCTTTTACTGTGGAGTTACTCTTAGTTAAAATTGTTATTACATGATATACTTTTGTTGCCGGGTTATTCTCATGCATTTAGAGTAGTGCTAGTTCGTTCCATCTCTTTCATTGTTAGCCTATTCATACACTAGAATCTGAAGTTTGCCATTTCATAGAAATACTTTCACTATTGAGTTTATCCTTAAATAATTAATTGGGATTGAGGTTATCGAAAGTCATTAATCTATTTTAATTGAAGTTGTGTTTAAAGGGGGTGTTGTTCCTTGTTGAGTTACTTTCCCGTTCATTTTATTATTATTGAGATTCTATACACATTGTGTTGAGCCGTGGGCTATTTGTTGTAGAAATATTGATATTGTTGGATCTTTAGAAAGGTTGTGGCCTATGGGCACTTGTGATACGAGTTGATATGTCGTGTTGTTTTGATGTTAGCACATATGAGTTGTTGTGTGGTTGGTTATTATTATGCGAAGTATAAGGGTGGAATTTCACCGTTGTTGTTATGTGGGGCATAAGTGTGGCATCTCACTGTTGTTGAATGTACGAAGTGATACGGTGGTTATTTGTCACGACCCAAAACTAACCCCTATCGTGATAGCGCCTATCGTGGAACTAGGCAAGCCGACTCATTTCCAAAACCAACCGATATTTTCATTTTAAAGATAATTTCAAGGTTATTTGACATAAAACCTCCATTAAAAGA